>JAOVYX010014478.1:0-31809 GCA_035668315.1 Drosera spatulata
TTAAATTCGTATACAATTCGTACCATGACCAGGTTCCAGGAAAATTCGTACCAAAATCATGTTAAAACCATGTTAAATTCGTACCAAATTCGTGCTTGCTTCTGAGACCGAGCTTGCTTCTCACAAACAAGAAAATCACAAACAGATCTGACCGAGCTTGCTTCTCTTCTCCAGAAGCTTATCAACCGGAGACGAAGACCGAGCTTACTTGCTTCTCAACCGGAGACGGAGACGGGAGAAGGAACAATTCTGTGAACGCCGGAGAATCGAAGGTTTCGTGAACGTCGGAGATGAGCAATTCTTTGCAGATGTGTTTGATGTGTGTGCAGATCTGAGAGAACAATTTTGATTTTCTGCAGAACATCTAAAAATTAGCCACGGCATCCGTCGCAAATTTTATTTTTAATATATAGCGACGGCATCCGTCGCTATATATTACATGACACAAATTTTTGCAAACTGTTTTGAAAAAGGTACATATGGTAGCGACGGATTCCGTCGCAACTAGTTCGAAAAAGTACATATTGGCGACGGAATCCGTCGCAACCATAACCCTAGAAACCCTAAAACCGAACCCTAAACACGTTTTTCCCCTTAAACGCTACTTCAAATATGGTTTTGGATACAAATTTCATCAAAAAATTTCATTAATCTCTTCAATATATAATTTGATTTCCGTTTCAAAATTTTTACATTATATTAATATTCCAATATCATATATAACATTATCAACTCATAATTCTTGTAAAATATGTAAGTGTTTTCACATATAAATAAATTTATATGTTTTTGATGTAAGAGTGTTATATTCATAATTCTATATGATAAACATGGATGTATAAACCTTACAAAACGCATTTTAATTTAACAAAAATTAGTTTTGCTACGGAATCCGCCTCTAACAATTATAAAATTAAAGATTAACCCTATATAACGACGGATTCCGTCGCTATATGTTAAATGATGAAAATTTTTGCCAAGTGTTTGAGAAAGGTATATATATATATAGAGACGAAATCCGTCGCTATATAAATATATACATATCTTAGCGACGGAATCCGTCGCGAATAGTTTCAGAAAGTACATTGTGACGACGGAATCCGTCGCAAAAATAACCCTGCAAACCCTAAAATCGAACCCTAAACACGTTTTTCCCCTTCAACGCTACTTCAAATGTGGTTTTGGGTATAAATTTCATCATAAAATTGAATTTATCTCTTCAATATATAATTTGATTTCTGTTGGAAAATTTTTACATTATATTAATATTCGAAAATCATATATAACATTATCAACTATAACTTTTGTAATATATATATATATTCTATATCAATTTATACGTTTTTGATGTAAGAGTGTTATATTCATAATTGTATACGATAAACATGAATGTATAAGCCTTAAAAAACGCATTTTAATTTAACAAAAATTAGTTTTGCTACGGAATCCGTCTCTAACAATTATAAAATTAAAGATTAACCCTATATAGCGACGGATTCCTTCGCTATATGTTAAATGATGAAAATTTTTGCCGTGTTTGAGAAAGGTATTGTATAGCGACGGAATCCGTCGCTATATGTTAAATGATACAAATTTTTGCCAATTACAAAGGTCTATATATATAGCGACGGATTTCGTCTCTATATGTTAAATGATACAAATTTTTGCCAATTACAAAGGTCTATATATATAGCGACGGATGCCGTCTCTATATGTTAAATGATACAAATTTTTGTCAAGTGTTTGAGAAAGGGACATATATTAACGACGGATTCCGTCGCTAATAGTTCCAAAAAGTAAATTTTGGCGACGGAATCCGTCGCAAAAATAACCCTACAAATCCTAAAACCGAACCCTAAACACGTTTTTCCCCTTCAACGCTACTTCAAATGTGGTTTTGGGTACAAATTTCATCATAAAATTGAGTTTATCTCTTTAATATATAATTTGATTTCTGTTTAAAAATTTTTACATTATATTAATATTCCAACAATATATATAACATTATCAACTATAACTTTTGTAATATATATATATATTCTATATCAATTTATATGTTTTTGATGTAAGAGTGTTATATTCATAATTCTATACGATAAACATGCATGTATAAACCTTGAAAAAACGCATTTTAATTTAACAAAAATTAGTTTTACTACGGAATCCGTCTCTAACAATTAAGAATAACATGTTAGCGACGGAGTCCGTCGGTAAAATATCATCCTATACATTATTTAACATCATTCTAGCGACGGATCCGTCGCTATAACTAACGTCAAAATTTTATTCATTTAGTGCTTCAATTTAAATTATTTGTGTTTTACAAATCAGCGAGGGACGTTGACTTTTCCATCGCTAAATGTGTTTTTCTTTTTCTTTTTTTATAATTAAAATCCATCGCCATTATGCTCCGTCGCTAGATGTTTATTTTTTTGTAGTGCTCCGTTCTGGATAAGAAACTCAGCTATCTTCCCATACCATGCTCTAGGTGCTTGCTTCAAGCCATAGAGTACCTTCTTCAGCTTGCACACATGCGAAGTTCTATTCTTGAAACCCTTCGGCTACTCCATGTAAATCTCATGATCCAAAACTCCATGCAAGAAAGCATTCTTGACCTCTAACTGCCACAGCTTCCACGACTTGCTGGCGACTAGTGTTAAGAGAGCTCGAACAGTTATGATCTTCGTTACTGGACTGAATGTCTCATCATAATCCAGTCCGTATTTCTGTGAGAATCCACGAGCAATAAGTCGAGCTTTGTATCTCTCGATGAAACCATCAGATTTGGTTTTGATCTTGTACACCCACTTGCAAGAAATAGGTTGTGTTGACTTTAACTTTGGAACTAAATGCCAATTCTTATTTTGATTCAATGCATCGATCTTTTCTTACATGGCTTGTCTCCATTCCTTCCCTCAAGCGGCCTTCTCATAAGAACTCGGCTCTTGTGCCTTGTCGTCTTCACTAGAGCTATATTGGCATATTTTGGATTAGGCTTCCACTCTTTGGTTGGGTAGCGATGCTTTTGTTGAATTTGTGTCTGCTCCTCTTCTTGTGCAACTTCTTCTTCTGCATCTTCAAGTTGGGTAGGTCGATGCTCTTCTCTAATCTTGTAGACTCCGCTCTGCCAAGGATTGCTTACTTTGCTTGAAGACTTAGGAGATGACTCTTCTTCAGGTTCTTGAGGAGCTTCTGGTTGAACAGTTGCTTCCTTCCTTGTTAAGCTTCTCCTGCAGTATTTCTTCAAACTCTTTTGAGTCTGACAAAGTCACTCACTGTGGACCCCATCAAGATGATGCTTTGTTGAATACCATATTTCTCGATGGATAGCCTCTACCTGTGTTAGGATCAACACACTTTCATCCCTTTCGTTGGTCATCGTATCTCACAAAGATACATCGCATCGCCTTCTTGTTGAACTTGCTCCGAAGATGGTCAGGGACAAACACATAGCATACACATCCGAAAAACTCGAAAGTGACTCACTGTGGGCTTTATCTTCCAGAGCTTCTCGAACGGCGTCATGAACCCAAGCCTCACTTGTAGTAATCTATTGATGACATGAGCCGTCGTCTTCATGCACTCCACCAAAAAATGTGATGGCACGTTCTTGGCATGTAGCATGCTTCTGCAAGTTTCAGCTAGATGACGATTCTTCCTTTCTGTAATGCCGTTTTGCTGAGGTATATCTGGACAAGTCAATTGTCGACGAATCTTTTTTTCATGAAGAAACGTCTTGAACTAATTTGACATGTACTATGAAGTCCCTTGATATTGCATCCCACTTCCATGTTGGTATCTCAAGAGGTTGTAGTAATCCACCTAGTCTTTGATGTTCTATCTTTACCTGCTGGCAGACCAAACACTTGCTGACAAACTCAGCAATCTCCCTTTTCATGTTGCTCCACCAGTAGTGGTTTCGTAGATCCTGGTACATCTTGTTACCTCCAGGATGAACAGAGTAGAGGCTTTGGTATGCTTCCTCAAGAATTTTCATCTTCAACACTTCATTATTGGGTATACATAAACGATTCTAAAATCATAGTGATCCATCCTCGTGAATCACAAATCCCGTTACGGTACTCTTTCGAGGCTCTTCCCTCATTTTTTGTAGTGCAACATCGTTCTCTTGAGCCTGTACTATCTCTTCGTGAAGAGTAGGACGAGCTTGCATATCTGTAAGTCTCCTACTAACTGACCTTGCTCGAACTTCAATTTCTAACTTGCAGAATTCATCAAGCAGAGTATCTTGCATAATTCTCAATAAGTATAAGTTTCTCTCTAAATTCCGAACTTTTCTGCTTATACCATCGGCCACCACATTAGCCTTTTCTGGATGATATGGATATCTAGATCGTAGTCTTTTAGTAGCTCTAGCCATCTCCGTTGTCTCATGTTGAGCTCTTTCTGAGTAAAGATGTACTTCAAGCTCTTATGATCAGTAAAGACCTTACAAGATACTCCGTACAAATAATGCCTCCAGATCTTAATGGCAAAAACCACCACGGCTAACTCCAAGTCATGCGTCGGATAGTTAAACTCATATGGCTTCAGTTGTCTCGAACCATAAGCTATTACTTTCCCGTATTGCATGAGTACACACTGAAGTCCTTACTTAGATGCATCGCTATACACACAGTATCCTTCTTCACCAGAAGGTAGTGTAAGCACAGGAGCAGAAGTGAGACGAGTCTTGAGTTCCTGGAAACTCTTCTCGCAGCTTTCAGACCAAATAAACTTTGTGTTCTTCCTCGTAAGATTAGACAATGGCATGCCTATCTTAGAGAAATCCTCCACGAACCGACGATAGTAACCGGCTAATCCCGGGAAACTTCTGATCTCTGTCATATTAGTAGGTCTAGCCCATTCCTTCAGAGCTTCAATCTTCTTCAGATCGACCTTAACACCATCTCCTGAGATCACGTACCCCAAGAAGAAAACTTCTTTCAATCAGAATTCACACTTCTTGAGTTTACCATACAACTGATTTTCTCTGAGGGTTTCCAAAGTTGTTCGAAGATGTCGTTCATGGTCTTGTGGAGTCTTGGAGTATATCAGTATGTCGTCAATGAACACGACAACAAAACTGATCAAGATAAGGTTTAAAGATCCTATGCATCAAATCCATAAACACAGCAGGTGCATTAATGAGTTCGAATGGCATAACAACGAACTCATAATGACGCTATCGAGTTTGAAAAGCTATTTTTGAAATATCCGTGGATTTGATACGCAATTGATGATAACCGAAACAAAGGTCTATCTTGGAGTAGACCGTAGCCCCTTATAACTGGTAAAAAAGGTTATCAATGCGAGGTAAAGGATACCGATTTTTTATGGTGATTTTGTTCAACTCCCGATAGTCAATACACAGTCTCATACTCCCATCTTTTTTCTTAACGAAATGCACAGGAGCCCCCATGGTGAAACACTATGTCGGATGTACCCTTTTTCAAGCAGATCCTCGAGCTGAGTTTTAAGCTCTTTCAGCTCTACAGGTGCCATACGATAAGGCGTTTTGGAAATAGGTGTTGCGCCCGGCTCTAACTCAATAGAGAAGTCAACCTCCTTATTGGGTGGTAGTCCCGGTATTTCCTCCGGAAAGACGTCTTGAAACTCATACACAACTGGAATTTCAGACAATCCCTTACCTTCCTCGGAAGGTACCTCTATGTGACATACGTATCCTTGACAACCCTTCCTTAAAAGCTTGCTTGCTGTCATTACGGATACAATTAGCACCTCAGGTCTTGCCCCTTTCCCGTAGTATACAAACTTCCCTCCTTTAGTACCTATTATTGTAACCAACTTCTTCTCGTAATCTATGGTGGCCCTATACTTTTCTAACCAACTCATACCAAGAATGACATCAAAATCCCGAAGATCGAACACAACAAGGTCTATAGGGAAATTTTCACCCCTATCTCAATTAAGACATAAGACTCGGAATGTTTATAGCCCACAACGTCTCCGGTTGGCGACCCGATGTATATCACACTAGGTATGGGTTCAGATTTGATGCCGTGTCTTTCAAGAAAGGACTTGGCAACGAAAGAATGGGTAGCACCAGTGTCAAAAAGCGCGAAAGCTGGATGGGAGAAAAGTTGAAGATTATCAATCACCGCCGCTCTGCTTCTTATGGGTTCATGTTGAATACTCTCCCTGGTGGTGGTTTAGATTGGTTCCCAGCTTGTCTTGGCGGTTATGCAATCGACTGACCTGTAGCTGCTAGCCCCTGAACTGTGTCTCTTGACATGTTCCCTTGTGGACAAAACCTTTTTTTGTGGCCTTGTCCACCATAATTGTAGCATGTCACTGGTGTGATACGATAATCCTTTGCAACATGTCCAAATCTGCCACAGTTATAGCAAGTGACACCACCAGTAGAACCATTCTGATTACTCGCTCCACCTCTCTGAGATTGCATCTGGTTGGACAGTTGACCATACTATGAATTGTATGATTGTGTCCCCTGGTTCCCTCCTCCTTGTCGGACACTAGAAGTATTGCTTGATATCCCACCTCGTTGATTAGATCGAGGTTCTCCAGACTGTTGAAATCTACCAGATTTGCTAGATCTTGCATCATCTCGCTTTCTTTTCTTTTCTGCAAAGAAAGTATCCTTCTCTGTCAAAGACCGCTCCAAATTCGCGGTCTTATCATACATTTGTTGATATGAAACAAATGTATGGGTTAACAAGCTTGTCTTGAGCCTCCAGCTAAGGCCCTTTAGAAACTTTCGTATCTTTTCAGCTTTCAGCTTTCTTTTCAGCCTCCAGCATTGTGAACCTTGTTGCGTCTTCTGTGACATTCATGTCACTTTGCTCTAGAGAAGAGAACTCCTCCCTCATCCGGTCCCTTAGAGACTCAGGATAGTACCTGTCGCGAATCAGCTCCTTCGACTGCTCCCAGTCAAAGCCAGGAAGTTCAGCTCGTTCCACGACCGTGGTCCACCAATTGTTGGCCTCATCCTCGAGGTAATATATCCCGAAGCTGATCTTCAATTTGTCAGGACACCCTACAGCCTTGTAGAGCTTTTCCATATCTCCGAACCAGTTCTCTAGAATCGTCAGATCATCATATCCTGTAAACCATTTTGGACGCGAGCTCTTGGAATGCAATCCCTAACGCTTTTGAGGGCTATCGGGATTTCTTGATAAGAGCTCTCCTGTCTCAATCGGCGACGCCTCAGACAAGAAAACAAGAATTCTTTTAACTCTCTTAGCTACATTCGGTTGTTAAAACCCGGAAAGAGCCACTATAACTCTCTATTTCGATATCAAGTTTTTTTCCAACGACGGGATATATCCTTAGAGCAGAGAGAGTGAGGGCCCTCCTGAGTAACGTATATGGTATGCATTAAATCTCTGGAAGTACTTCTCGATGTCAGGTTCAACAGGTTCCTCTGCTCTCCTCCTGATTCTTAGAAGCTCTTCCATAATCACAATCATAGAGTCAGCTGACGGCTGTTTCGGGGGTTGTTCTCCCGCTGCTACTTTAGTCCCCAAATTACGCATAAAATATTTACTTAAACCTAAGTGATTTCATTCAATCCTTAACCTAATCCTTGCTCTGATACCAATCTGTAACGCCTCACTTTTTTATAACATATTAATACATATTAATACAAATGGCGTCACTGTCGCTGAGTCTCAACACCCCACCCAGGCAAAAATTACTTAACCAATTTAGGTACAGAAATAAATAAAATACACTCAGACATAACCAGTAATATTATCAAATATAGGAAAAACTTCTCATTTATTACATATTTTACTTAGTTTACAAACCATAATACAGTAGATGCACATTAGCACCATAACCTATATCACGCATGCCCATCGTCTCTATCTCCTGAAACCACGGAAAAGAAAAAACACACAGAAAAATAGTAACCGTGAGCCATACGAGCTCAATAACATGTCGGTCCCCTTACCAGAGGTTACACGAGAGGAAGATAAGAAACGAAAAGCGAAATGACCACTTAGCTCCTTTGTTCCAGCACTTTGGGACTTATCCTATCAATCCGACAATCACAATTATCATCTTAAAATACAGTAAAGACAGACAATAGATACCCTCAATGTTATAATTGTGCCCTTGACGAGACTTATTCAATTTCAACTTATCAAGCTTTATTCACCTTTAGTAAAATAGACATCTGCGAAAGGGGATCAGTCAAACCGGAGCCCAGGGTCTCCTGCAGTGAGTTTTCCTCATACCAAAACGATCTCATAAGGTCAATGAAAGAATATCACCATCAAATCACTGTATAATACATACGATAGACACAACGCTCTTTGTGTTTGATACCATGGCGTTATCTCACCAATTCTGGATTTACACTCCTTTCACTCACTTATTCTCTTTATACCAACAATCAAGGCATAACACAAACACACACATTATTTTTCACGGCACACAACAATTGCAGTGAGTATTTTACATCTATGAAAATCATTTTCAATTGGAATACTTTTTTCATGCGTTTTGATATAATATAGTTGTTCAAAATAGAAAGTACTGATTTTATAAATTTCTTGGAATGGTACTGCGGGAATTTCCCACATATATAAAAAATGATCTAAATTAGGAACCGAAATTTCACTACTATTTGTTGAATCATTCTGGGATGCTAGATTTTGGTGATAAGACCGCAAAGTTTTACCTTTGAAAAAGAATTTAGAGACTATACTCATCTTAGTAATGTTATCAAAATGTGTTAATGTATCAATTTACTCTTAAACCAACAGGGATCACCTCCCATGGGATCACCTACCGAAACCACCTTCTATGGCTAACCAATGGTTAACAAGGCTGACCAACTCCTAGTTTTAAGTAAAATGATTAAACCAGTTTGATAAATTAATAAGTTGAAATAGACTCGTCTTCTCTTACAGAAGAAAACTTCATGGCTCTGATATCAGAATGGAACCCCGGTAAAAACGGAGGCATATAGAGATACGGAGACATATAGAGATATGGTAATAAAAGTCTTTTGAAAACAATAAATGATTTATTAAATAAGGTATCCTATATCAAATAAAAGAGATTTACACGGCATTCTAGAATTGAATAAAATATATTACACGGCATTTCAGACTTGAATAAAATATATTACACGACATTCCAGACTTTATTGAATACCAATTATTGGATAAAGTGTTATACTCCCTTAATCTCATAAATGATGCAACATTTCACTTTGTATTATTTAACATGTATTTTAAAGAATTTCGTTCTATTTCTAAATAATGAAACGAAATCTCATCATTGACACAACATTAAAATATCTAATTTAAATTATAATTAATATTTTATTATAATTTTATGAAAAAATAATATTTGACTGTCATGCCATACAATTCAAAGATTGCATCATCATATATAAAAAGGGTAAAGAAAATATGATGATGGTAGTATAATTAATTTCATCATTGACACAACATTAAAAGATCTAATTTAAATTATAATTAATATGATAATTTTATGAAAAAATAATATTTGATTGTCATGTCACACAATTCAAAGATTATATCATCATATATAAAAAGGATAAAGGGAATATGATGATAGTAATATGTGTTGTTAGAGAATAATGAATAATGAAGATGAAATGATTATAAAATTTTAAAAATAAAAATAATTTTAAATAAATTATGCATCATTAAATATATTTTAACAATACATAATTTATATATTGTTAATAATAATTTTTTTCTCATATAAAAATCAATCGGTTGCAACATTAACAGAAGGAATAATTGGAAGGGACCTGGAGAAGCAGTAATACTCTGTAGGGGCTCAAATATATGAAAATAGTGCTACTTGGGCACCAATGAACCTTGTCATCTCTCAATCACCCCTCCGGCGATGCTCTCCGCGGCCCGATCCTTCCTCTCCCCACCACCACTCCTCCACCACCTCCGCCACCTCTCCACCACCGCACACGGCGGCGTCTCCACCAGCACCACCTCCTCCTCGGACGCCTACTTCGCCCTAATCCACCACATCTCCGCCATCGTCCGCACCGACCACTACCTCGAACGAACCTTAAACAAGCTCCGTTCTCTCCCTCCCACTATGATCACCTCCGACCTCGTTTTCCGCGTCCTCCGCTCCTGCCACCTCCACGGCTCCCCCTCCCTCCGCTTCTTCCTCTGGGCCCGCTCCCACTCCCCCAATTACACCCCCTCCCTCGTCGAGTACCAACAGCTCATCGAAACCCTAGCCAGAACCCGTAGATGGAAGTCGATGTGGACCGTCATTAAACAATTGATTAGGGATCATGATGATGAAAACGAGTATAGTTTGAGTAATGATGGGAATGCGAGGGGCGTGTTTTGGGAGGAGGTGGTAGGGTTTGTGATTAGGGAGTATGGGAAGGAGGGGATAGTGGATGAGGCGGTGAAGGTGTTTAACACGTGCGAGAAGGTGTTTAAGTGTAAGCAGACTGTTAAGGTTTATGATTCGTTGTTGTTTGCGTTGTGTGAAGTGAGGTGTTTTCATGGGGCCTATGCGCTGGTGAGGAGGATGATACGGAAAGGGGTGAGGCCGGACAAGGAGACGTATGGTGTGCTTGTGGACGCGTGGTGTAGGGCGGGGAAGTTGAGGGAGGCGATGACATTTTTGGAAGAGATGAGTTCGAAAGGGTTTAATCCTCCCGTCAGGGGACGGGATTTGCTTGTAGAGGGGTTGTTGAATGCGGGGTATGTGGAGAATGCGAAGGGGTTGGTTAGGAAGATGACGAAGGAAGGGTTTGTGCCGGATGTCGGGACATTTAATAAGTTGTTGGAGGCGGTTTGGAGGTCCGGGGAGGGAGAGTTTTGTGCAGAGTTGTATGGGGATGTGTGTAGGATGGGGCTGTGTCCGAATCTCGAGACGTATAAGATCATGATCCCCGGGGTGGCAAAGTTGGGGAAGATTGACGAGGCGTTTAGATTGTTGCATTGCTCGATAGATGACGGGCATAAGCCTTTCCCAAGCTTGTATGCTCCGATTCTTAAGGCGTTGTGTAGGGAGGGGAGGTTTGATGATGCTTTCAGCTTTTTTAGTGATATGAAGGTTAGGGGGCATCCGCCGAATAGGCCGGTTTATACTATGATTATCAGGATGTGTGCACGAGGGGGTAGGTTTGTCGAGGCTGCGAATTATTTGGTGGAGATGACGGAGTTTGGGTTGGTGCCATTGTCACGGAACTTTGATATGGTTACTGATGGACTGAAGAACTGCGGAAAGCATGACCTTGCTAGAAGGATTGAGCAGCTGGAGGTTTCTCTAAGGGGCAACTGATTGGTGTTGCCGCGAGCCTCAATGCCATTCTGTGTCTCTTGATTTACTTCTTTTGTGCAAAGAGGGGTCTGAGAACTGGTGCAGAACGGATAGTGATAACAGGTCCAATTATTTGCTTTCGGGTTAACTTGAAATGGTACGCTTGTATGAAACACTTCAAATAATTTACATCGTGGTTGTTGGTTTATCTAGTGGCTATTGGCTAATGATATGCTAGGAAATAATTGCCAGAAAATAATTCAACTATTGAAGCGACTGTATCTTGCATTCTCCTTTGCAGCTGACTTTTGATTATGTTTCACTAGCTTGTAGCTCCATCTGTTCTTAATGTCGAGGACCTTGCCCTTCAGAATTCAGATGTAGTTTTTGGCACCTTCCAATCACTTCAGGGAAGCTGCACTTAGTTAGCTTCCGTCAAGGGTATTCGGAGATTAATGCAAGGGTGTTACAGGATGCAGAGGCTGCAGTCTTATTTGGCATGAGACGGCTCTTCATCAGAGTAAAGGTCAAATATGCTTTTGCTAGTAACATATACAATGGAGTCCAAGTCTTTCTGATGCAGTGAGCAAATGATAAAGATCCGGGAGCTTGTACTACAAAGCAGTTCCGATGCAGTAATAAGCGAGCAATTTACACAGGTACGAGAGGTAGAAGTATGCAGCTGGGGGATGACAGCCATAAAGCGACTGAATTGCAGTTCGTAGAGAGCCACGAAAAACAAGATGTCATCTGGTCTGTCCCAGGCTTTATCCATGGCTTGCCTGAATCGGACTTTCATGTTGCTTGTGGAGATGAACAACGAGATGCTGTCAAACTGTTGCTTGGACTTGAAGTTTCTGCTTACAGTGGCCTGCTACTGCGGCGTTCAAAAACTTTCGAGCTGTATATCTTGATGGATATATTTCTTCGTGCTCTGTCACTCCAGCACTAGATTGGAGTCTGATGTAAATAGATCTGATTTGAATAGGCGCAACGTTTGGGGTACAAATGGAGTGTTTCAGTCTTATTCTAGGACACACCTGACGCAGTAAGGAGGTACTTCCGATGTTCAACATAATCTGAAGTTTTTTCTCATCTCGGAGATCCTTGAGTTCATTTCATTCATGCTTTTGTCTAGAAGATTATCTCATGCTTTTGTACCTCAATCATGTGATCCTAGAAAAAAAAATTTTTTGGGTGTTTTTTTTCACAGGTTCATGTGAGTTTGCTGATGTTTGTGTTATGGAGGTTCATTTTGTTTTCTGTTTATCATTTTTTCGACGAGATTATGCGACTTTGTTGGGAGGTGTACAGCATTCATTGTTAACAACAAACGCCCATACTCCTTATTCAAACGTGTCACCCCCTCTCATCGCCCCATGCATCATCTTCTCCATCTCCATGCACACAAGCTTGTGGCCTTGTCCTCCTCTCCTCACTCCACACCACCGCCTCCGCTGCCTCCGCCGCCGCCGCCGCCACCAGCAGAAATGTTCTCCGAACCCAGTCATCACCACATCCTGATCCCACCACAACTAACCTTCCTCGTCGACCTCATCGACCTCCCCATCACCCTCATCTCCCTCTTCTCCCCCTTCCTCACCCCTCCACGCCCTCGCCGTCACCACCGCCATCACCCACCACACCCTTCCATGATAGTGAAGAGAATCGGTTTCGGGTTACAGAGTTTCTTATATGTTGCGGCGGTGCTGATGGTGGCTATGGCTGTGGCGACTGCAGTGGGGGTGGGGGTCGTGAGGATGATGGTGGAGGAGCCGTTGCATGTCAAGGAGAGGCTGTGGTTAGATTATTCAGAAGAGACTGGAGGCGGTGGTGAAGGTGGGGGGAAAGAGGAGGGTGGGGATTGGGGAGAGGGTTTGGGTTGAGGTGGTGTTGTTTGTGCCGGAGTCGGAGTTTAATAGAGACATCGGGGTGTTTCAGGTATGGTTTTAGGGTTCAATGTACGAAAACTATGCAGTCTATGCTCGTGATTGGCGAATAAATGGGAAGGAATTATCGATCAGTTAATCGGTTGAATACAGGCTTAACCATAGGTGATTAGGACCTGCTAGCTACTGTGAATCATATTTTAATGTTTTGACTGTTGATAATAGTCAAACTATTTCGTGCAATCACTATACCGTGTGATTAAGCTGGTATGGAGCCATGCATAATTAATTGTTAAGGCTACAACTCACCTCTCTTGTGTACATTGGGAGTGAAATAGGCATTGTCTATGCTTTTCGAACTCAACGCCTCTGTTAGAGCTGCTACTAGACGTAATGGCGATGAGCGGGAGCTGGAATCCCATTATGTTGTATGTTCAGTATTTGGTGGTATTATAATAAATGATTTGGGAATAAGCGGTCAAATTCACCGAGATTCGCTTGATTCACATAGTTGTCAATCAAGTGCCTAATATAAAATGATAAATCCATTGATATACTTATTATTGTTGAATCTTCTCATTTGTTTCCTGTGATCAGTTGGCTGCAGATGCCTTAACAAGCAAGGGAGAAACTATAGCAAAGTCCTTACAACCCTGTATGCTGTTGTTCCGAAGCCGTCCAATCCGGCTAATCAGAACCTTTCTAATGGGCGCCCCTCTTCTCCTTGGCATCACACAAGAGACCCAAACGATAACCATCAATGTCCTTCATTACAAGGAAGCCCGCAACATGAGAACTGATGCAATCAGAGTGACTCTGATGCCGAGGGCGGGAACTCCTCACCTCCCTCAACTGTACCAAGCTGAGATTGTGATCTGCTCTCAACTCCCCTGGATGAAGGAGCTTGTTTACAAATGGAAGTACACACTATATGTATGGTTGTCGATATACAGTTACATCATGATCATATCGGTCCTCCTATACCGCTACAGATCGCTCGTCTTCCCTACAATGACCACACCTATATCTGGTGTGAGAGAAGTAGTCATCGGAGAAGTGAAGGAGCCAGTTGCTGAACGAGAAAAGGAGTACTCCGAGACACTTAGAAGGTGGCAGCAATACAGAAAGAAGAGAAAGGCTGCACTTCTGAGCAGGAGTTTTGAGGAAACTGTTGGTTCCTCCGCTCCCAGTTGCACCATAACCACAGTCGAGGAGGAGGTTAGGGACTCTGAGTCGGTCTGCCTGTGATCCAGTCCGCTAAATGGTAAGGTTCATGACCATGTTATATATGTAGAACTTGGTGAATTTCGACCTGTCGAAGTGAATAAGTTGTATTATAAGGTTGAGTTTGAGAATGAGGTTTGTACACTTTGGTTTTATTACTAGGTGGCTTACTTCTGAGTTGAGATTTTGTGGAGCATTCTCTGACTGAAATCTGGCGATACCCGAATTCATATCTAACTTGTAGCGCCAAAGTTCTTATCAGGTATATATTTTTTTGCTCAACTCTCTTCTCGGAAATTCTCCCAGTGATTGGTTGAAAGTCACGACTGAAATTTACAGGCACGGCTTCGAGAATCAGAAGTGGAGTTGGATCGGACAGTTTGTCACTTTGTGCTCAGAGCTTCGGTTAGTACCCATTCTGCAATCTTGGGTTGCATGATTATCTCTGCCACATTTAGAGATGGACCCCTTTGAGACTTGTCTCTCCTATTGAATGGCTGGTTGTTGGATGATTCTCCCTTGAATCGTCTCTTTAATGTCCGTCCGGTGGATTGATTAGAGGAATACTCGCATTTTCACTTGGAGTTTGTTTGAGCCTCCTCCTTTTGTTTAACAATACGCTCCATGTTGACCACCTTCCCGTACATCTCTTGATAAGTGTGACAAATATGCAAATACAACGGCTTCCGGTATCTCCTATTCAACTTGTCCAATTCGATTCATGCGGCGCCTTTTCTCGGCCATTAGATAGGGTGCGAATCTTGCAAGTTTCATAAACCCCGAAGCATATTCAGTAATGCTCATCGGTCCTTGCATAAGGGAGAATAACTCATGTTCCTTTTGTTGTTGAAGAGTCACATGATAGAACTTTAGTCGAAGCATTTCCTTCAAACTCTTCCCAACCGAAGTCGGGATTATCATCCTTTTCTTTAATTGTCTTCAACCACAAGTCAATTTGTCCTATCAAAAGATAGACCGATATCCTTACCTTAAGATCATCAAGGCATCCAACGGCTTCAAAAAGGTTATCCATTTCCTTAGTCCAGTTTTCAAATTCCTTCAGATCTTTTTATCCTTCATATCGTGGGGGACGATCAGTCTTTCCCATGTTGATGAGTTATGCTGAGACCATCCATTATTTGATACCAATTTGATGAAGGTTCAAATTTTATTTCACAACAGTAGAGTATTTACAATAATTTAAGCAAGTATCTAATTAATAGTATACACTTCTTACATACTCTAATTTCAGCTATGATTTTAATGTTCATAACTAATTTCACTTTTCATTGCTACCTTTGCTTTCTTCACTAGTCTCAACGCTAGCGTTTGCTTAAACGTATTTCATAAATAACCTCCTCATATGCGAAGTGGTTCATATTACTACTCTTGTCGGAAGGTCCGTTCCATATCTTGATTGCGACGTCCAAGTCTCTTTTTTTTTTTTCCTTTTTTTTTCTTTTTTGGCGTAACCCTTATAGTCATAAACTTCCTGGACCACATCCTCGAATGTTATCTTTCATTCGTTTTCCTTGCCGTTTCTCTTATACCTTGGATTGGATCTTCCGTGTACGAGAATGTTTGCATATCTTCGCCTTATCGAAACCTACCAGATGGATCTTGGAAGTGTCGCTAGAAAACAATATATCTTATGTGGTTCCTGTTGGAATCGGCTCGATCCACGACGATTATGGTTATAGATTGTTTCGCTCACTTATCGAATGTGGTTTGCCATATCATCTTTTGATTCCATCTGCTGGGTATATGGATCTACTAACTCCTTAGTCTATTTGTGATGCCAACGAGGCATAAATATTGTCTTCATATTGTAAAATGTACACATCAATGATAAGTCCTATGGTTGGTATCCTTTCTTAGTTTATGATATCTCAAAGATGGATAAGAATACTTAAACAAATTAATTCTTGTGTTTCCATAACCTCTTTTAGCTAGTTTCATATCTTTGTATCACAAACCGTTTATTTCATATAATCAACTTTGGTACAAGAGTTTGATCCCATACATTTTGCCTACATTAATTTACATATATTGTAAGTTTTCGAAAACCCAATCACATATACCATATTTCTCAAAGATTCCTTTTGGAGTTCCCTCATCACAGCGTGAAGTTTTATCTTTGGTGTCTTTAGTACTTTGCTCGTCACTTGTGCATATACATATAGTTCCAACACCATCTTCATAAGGGTGAGTGTCCATTTTCCGTTTTGTATGTACTTAGGATTGGGTTGCCTTGTTATTAACGCATCCTTGTACTTCTCCTTAATTGGCAGCCTTCGATTGTGTCAGGATTGTCCCAATAAGACATTCGTTCTGATACCACACTGTAACTCCCCATCTCGGGTGATAAGCGTCACCGTCATAACTCAATCTCAAGCTCAAGATAGGTTCGAAAGGCTCTTGTAATATGATGTACAATATCACAAAAAAAAAAAAAAAAAAAAAAGAAGAAGTAGAAAACACCAATTTTTATTGCATAACTTGTCAAAGGTATCAGAATTTGAGCTTATTTACATGAGCAAAAACATGTGGAACGTGAGTCTAGGTTTGCTCGCTACTCGCGATTCCCTTGGTTCTCACAACTACCTGAAAACATGGAAAAAATGAGTAAAAAGCTCAATAATCATCATATGACATGTGAAAGATATAAGTTCTTTACTCATACTATGGTTATTGATTCTTTACTCATTTTCTTTATGTTCTCAATAATTTCATGTTGTCACGGAATCAAGGAAACCACGAGTAGCAAGCGAACCTAGACTCACGTTCCACATGTTTTTGCTAATGTGAATAAGCTCAACTTCTGCCACCTTTGACAAGTTATGTACTTCCACTGTCCTATAAAAAATTGCAATAAATTGATGGATACGAAATTTTATATGTGTGTTGAATTTTTGTGTAATTTGACGAAGAAAGATTTTTTTTTTTTTTGTGATAGTGGGGTTTATTGTAGTAGTTGTGAGAAGAAGTAATTGATATATTATAGCTGAGTTTGATTGATTTTGTATTTTTTTTAGATAAAAATTTTTCAAATAGGATAGTATTGTAATTATTGTTAGACATCTAGAAAATACCAGTGTTGCACTTATTATAGGACAGAGGGAATAATAAAAGTTAGTATTTTTTACTACTCTTTTGTGATATTGTACATCATATTACAAGAGTCTTTCGACCCGATCTTGTGCTTAAGATTGAGTCGTGGCAGATCTCCGGCCAGAACCTGCAGGAAACCTCTCTACCTGTCCCCGGATCGTTCAATACACGTTTCTAAGCATGCATATCATTCCACACACGTCTAACACAGTATAAACACGTCCCAAAGCATGCACGAACGTGTTTGAATCGTGTGAATGAAAAGAAGAGGTGTGTCGGACGAGTGAGGTTACCTCGAACGCGTTTGGTTTTCTTATGCACACGATCACACGAACGGATCCTTTGGCATCCTTTGATCGGACTGCTGGCAGCGTCCCTTCCCTCGGCCAGCTGTTATCCCTCCTCGTGTGCGTCGTGGTGATGGTGAGATGATCGTGAAGACGGTTTGATGATCGAATGATGATTATGATGATGTTGCATGATGATGATGATGTTGATAATATTGGTGTTGATGATGGCAGCTGCAGGGGAGTTGGCCGGCTGCTGGTGGCTGCGTTGGTGGAGGCAGAGAAGAGTGGAGAGTGATGGTGCGGCAGGTGGTGGTGGAGGGTGAGTGAAGTGGAGAGGAAGTGGAGGGAAAAGGTGAAGGAGAGTGGGAGAGTTTGGTGTGGTGGCCGACTATCCCACGTTTCGTCCCACGAAATGTCTCATTCAGTCCATTATTCACCCAAATCTCATAATATTAATCCACGAAAAATCTATTTGCATCGATAGATTTATTCCGTGTATGAAAATATGACCTCCCGAGTCATAGTTCATTGTTTTTGGGATTGATTCGATAGTCCTTGCACGCAACGTTTATAACGTTATAACAATGTAACGTTATTCGTTCGTAACGTTTATTGGCAAGGGAACCCGATATTCCTAAGTGCATACAAAACGGACAATGGACGCTCACCCTTATGAAGATGGTGTTGGAACTATATATATATGCACAAGTGACGAGCGAAGTGCTAAAGACATCAAAGATAGAACTTCACACTATGACGAGAGAACCTCAAAGGGAATCTTCGAGGAATATGGTATATGTGATTGGGTTTTCGAAAACTTACAATATATGTAAACTAATGGAGGTGAATGTATGATAACAAACTTTTGTACTAAAGTTTCTTTTATAAAATAAATGGTTTGTGATACAAGGATATGAAACTACCTAAGAGAGGTTATGGCTACTCAAGAATTAATTTGTTTAAGTATTCTTACTTATCTTGGAGATATAACAAACTAAGAAAGGATACTAACCATAGGATTTATCATTGATGTGTATATTTTATGGCATGAAGACGATATTTGTGCCTCATTGGCGTCACAAATGGATTAAGGAGTTAGTGGATCCATATAACATGCAGATGGAATCAAACGATGATATGGCAAACCATATTCGACAAGTGAGTGAAGCAATCTATAACCACAATCGTTGAGGATCAAGCCGATTCCAAGAGGAACCACATAAGATACATCGTCTTCTAGCGACACTTCCTAGATCCATCGGGTGGTTTCGATAAGGCGAAGATATGCAAACATTCTCGTACACAGACATCCAATCCAAGGTATAAGAAAAGCGTCAAGGAAAACGAATGAAAGATAACATTCGAGGACGTGGCTTAAGAAGTTTATGACTATAAAGTTCGTGCCAAAGGAAAAAAAAAAAAAACAAGAAAAGACTCGAACGTCGCAACCAAGATATGAAACGAACCTTCCGACAAGGATAGTAGCACGAACCACTTTGCACATAAGGGGGTTATTTATGAAATGTGTTTACGCAAACCCTAGTAATGAGGCTAGCGAAGAAAATGAAGGTAGCAATGAAATGTGAAAGTCGTTATGAGCCTTAAGATCATAGTTGAAATTAGAGTATGTAAGAAGTGTGTAATGTTAGATTCTTGCTTAAACTATTGTAAATACTCTACTCTTGTGAAATAGAATTTGTAACGCCCACGGATTTTCGGACCGGATGACACGTGGGCATTATGCCATCACGAGCCCAGTCCGTGACAAGGCCAAACAAAACGAATGGGTTTAGGGGTATAGATGTCAAGGAAACTATAAATAGTAATCACAGTCATAGCTTACAGCTTCGAATACCTGTTTCAGTTACAACATTGGTGCAGAAGCAATACAGGTCGATTATTACATTAAACAAAATAGACGTCTAATCTGCTATAATATCCGAAGCATGTGAGATCATCTATATGCATGCAAGCTCACACTAAGAGCCTTAAGGTGCTGTTGGGGGCATACCTGCAATTGAAAAACATAACCGTGAGCTAATGAAGCTCAGCGACCTCAGGTATATGAATCCCAATTACAGGGAACTTCCGCTAACGGTTATGACGACCGTCGAAAATCTCTAAAACATATATATATATATATATATATATATATATATAGGAAAATATGGGCGTCATATCAAACAGCATCGCTTCTCATTGCTTTATATGGCTTCGTATTGCTTCTAAGAGTCATTTCTTTCCTTTATATTTATTTAGGGTTCATGACTTGACTCAAAAGCAGCGACTCCAAGGATAATAACCGACTCGGAGTATTGATATAAGATGTCAATCGTCATCCCGGCTACCCAATAAATTCTGTTTTTGCACCTGCCTACTCTGTGCGTCACCTTGCACCTCTTGTGCGCATTCAATGAGGTATCGTTTGTCAGCATTGAGATAATTTGAGCCTCCCTACAGAGAGCAACCCGTGGCCCCGTCGTAACGGCGTAGAAGCCGCTGAATGCATGCAAGGAGGATAGGGGATGCCCAACGCTCCCTATCTAGTTCTCACCCGTGACGTTGACTCAGAGGATAACATTGGAGTGCAATGACTCAAAACCCAAGCCACCAGGGCTATTCAAAGAAAACAACAAATGATCGCAATGGATCAAAGAAGGGACACCGATATTCGACCTTCTCAATAATTCCAGGAAAACCGACCAACGATCCAACGGATCCAAAAGGGACGTCAATGTCGACCTTATCAGTTCAAGGATGCGATATTTTCTTATTCGTTCGCTTTTTCATTAGTTCACTTAGGAAGTGTATGTTCCACATCTCCCGTTTTCTTTTTATTCATCGTTTAGTGGTCGCTTTCATTTATTTCCCGAGACGGTATATATAATACGTTGGTATGTATTCTAGTTCATTTCAACCCCAAATACCCCACCACGTATCAAACATGATCATATATGCACGTTAAATGCTATATTTCCATGCGTATGGGCATATATATCTCAAATACGCATTTAGATTTAAGATTTGATGCACGAAATTGATGATTTCTTGGCCGGCCGCACTGTTCTGTAGCCCAAAACGTCAAGGAAACCCGCCTTCTACGTTCACGGATCCTTCATTTGATACCACAAGGCATAAAATCCGTTCCACACACATCATTCACAGCAAAAACATATCACAAACATGCACGGACGTGAAGAAAGCTTGTGAACACATAAAAGAGGCGTCTCGGACGAGTGAGATTACCTCGAACACGTTTGATTTCCTTATGCACACGATCACACGAACGAATCCGTTGATGCTCTTGTTCCTGTCCGTGATGTTGCTGGAGTTGCTGCGATATCGGTCTTTCGTCTTGGATTGGGCGTCGTGATGGTGATGAAGATGATAGCGATGAAGCTGTGGTGATGAAACGAAAGTGATGATGATGATGAGCGTTGGCTGCTGGAGATGATGGCGGCTGGCGGCGTTGGCTGTGATGATGGCTAGAGAGGTGATGGAGAGAAAGGTGAAGGTGGGAGTGATGGTGGTTGGTTGAGTGCAGGAGAGTGGAGAGGAGAAAGCGGGAGAAAGTGGAGGTGGGTGAAAATATCCCGTTCCGTCCCACGATACGTCTCGTTCAGTCCATTATTTATTCAAATTTTGCAATATTAATTCATCGATAATCTATTTGCATCGATAGATTTATCCCATATACGAAAATATGACCTCCCGAGTCATAATTCATTATTTATGGGATTAAAATCGCTAGCCCTTACGCGCAACGTTTATAACGTTATTTGTTCGTAATATTTATTGGCGCGTTCAACTAATCATCCCAAATATTCCATCGTTATATTTGATTTAATAATCAAATATTTTCTTGGGTTGAATCTGTAACCCTAAAGCGCGACTATTTTTTAATTCGTAACGTTATATTTAACGTCTTTCATTCGCGCTTTATTTACATACGTACTGTACGTACATTATATATTCATTTTTAAATCCTCAAAATTTTCGGGTATTACAGAATCTTAACCTTTATGAAATTCGTATTAAATAATGGATGTTCTCAGCATAACCCATCAACATGGGAAAGATCGATCGTGATAACAAGTGCTATCTGTGTGACGTCATGAGTTTTAATCCCCCCGCGATATGATGGATAACCATATCAGAAGGAATTTGAAAACTGGATTAGGGAAATGGATAAATTTTTTGCCGTTGGATGCCCTTACGATCTTGAGGTAGGGATAGCAGTTTATCTTTTGGTAGGCCAAGTTGACTTGTGGTGGGAGACAGTTAAAGAGAAAGGTGTTGATCCCGACTTCATTTGGGAAGAGTTGAAGGAAATACTTTGACTAAAGTTCTATCCTGTTACTTTTCAACGACAAAAGGAGCAAGAGTTAGTCTCTCTTATGCAAGGATCGATGAGCATTACCAACTATGCTTCGGGATTTATGGAGCTTGCAAGATTTGCACCCTATCTAGTGGCCGAGGAAAGGCACTGCATGAACCGATTTGAATAATGGTTGAATTGGAGATACCGGGAGCTGTTGTCTTTGCATTCTTGTCACTTATCAGGAGATGTACGAGAATGTGGTCAACATGGAGCGTATTGTTCAATAAAAGGAGGAGGCTCAATCAAACTCCACGCGAAGACGCGAGTATTCCTCTAATCAATCCACCAGAGGGACATCAAAGTGACGATTTAGGGAAGAATTATCCAGCAACCAACCATATGATAGGGAGGGAAGTCTCAAGGGGGATTATCACAAAATGCGACTACAATAATCATGCAACGCAAGACTGCAGAATTGGTACTAACCAATGCCTCTGGTGCGAACGATCTGAGCACAGAGTGACAAACAGTCCCAGGAAAGCTCGATCCAACTTCGCGTCTGATTTTCGAAGTCAAACAAATGCAAGCGTAGCAAGCAATGCTCAGGGTCAAGGTACAACAGGGGAACGAGTTTACATGATGAGCCAGCAAAAGGTAGATAAGCAAGACACTATTGTCACTGGTATCGCACTAGCCCCCTTAGCCCCCTTAGATAGGTCCCTATTGATTGAAAGGAGATTCATGGTGAACGGATCCGAATAAGTTGAATAGGTAGGAATCCCCTTAGAGGAAGGCTGATGTAACATCAAAGACAAGAACTCTTGATCGATCGGATTAGTTAGTACTGAAGGAATGACATAGCAACAGACTGAAAAGAGGTAGGGAAAGACATTGGCGATTTTCATATTGTTCATGTTCTATTTGATTGTAGAGCTACTTATTCCTTTATCTCCAAGTATATACCCAAACGCATGAATATGACCCCTTAACACCTTAATTTCGGTTTAGCATAAAATTGCCTATCGGAATACGAAGGAATTCTCATACTCATAGAAGGTAGAGCCTTCCCTGCTAACTTAATAGGGTTAAGGATGGGGGAATTCGATATAATCTTTGGTATAGATTGGTTAGATAAGCAAGAAGCTATAATTGACTACAAGAATAAACAAGCGATTTTAAGAAATCAAGATGGCTTAGATGTCATTTATCAAGGAAATATGTCAAGTAAGGGGTGACGAAAAATATCATATATGAAAGATAGGACGCTTCTCAAAAAGGGAAGCACAGTGTTCTTATGTGAGGTGTTCAACATGGAGACAACAAAGCATGATTTCGAAAGTATTTCAGTACTTAAAGAGTATCTCGATGTATTTTCGAAAAAGGTCATTGGTTTGCCGTCTCAGAGAATCTTATCAGATGGCTAGTTCTTGGCTAAAGGTCACTGGTTTAGATTTCTCCATTGAGGTAGTTCTTGGCACGGCACTAACATCATGAGCATCTTACCAGATGGCACCGTCAGAACTCAAGGACCTAAAGAGTCAAATCGAGGAGATGTTAGAGAAAGATTATATTCGACCAAGTGTTTCGTCATGGAATGCGCCAGTGTTGTTTGTAAAGAAGAAGGATAAAACGATGAGATTGTGCATTGATTATCGGGAGCTCAACAAGGTTACCATAAAGATCAAGTATCCCTTGTCAAGGATTGATGACTTGTTTGATCTGTTAGGGGGAGCTAGCGTATTCTATAAGATTGATCTTCGCTCCGGATACAATCAATTACGATTAAACCCGATAATATTCCAAAGTCTACCTTCCGAACCCGATACGGGCATTATGAGTTTTTAGTGATGTCATCTGGCCTTACGAAAGCACCTGCTCTTTTTATGGATCTCATGAACAGGTGTTCAAACCCTACCTTGTTCACTTTGTGTCTTTATCGATGATATATTGATATACTCCAAGTCCTCCAAGGAACATGAAAGATACTTGAGAAAAGTTCTAGGACCAGTGAGAGAAAACAAGTTGTACGAAAAGTTGAAGAAGTGTGAGTTTTGGTTGGACAAAGTCATGTTATTAAGGCACATAGTCTCGAAAGTGGCCATCCAAGTTGACCCCAAGAAGGTAGAGGCAATCAACGAATGGCCAAGGCCCAGGATGATAGCAGAGATCCGTAGCTTCCTCGGACTCGTCGTGTCACATCCTGAATTCTTAAAGGCGTAATGGCAGGTGAATTATAAAATAAATCATCTCATAATTCACGTAAGCCATTATAATCCATACAAATTGCAATCAAACTTAATACATTGGATCTCGGAGCTTAAATACATCATAGTCGGTAGGGTCTAATCATATACATGAAACTCAACCTCTATAAAATCCCTTAGATCAACTTTCATTTCACTATGATCAACCTTAACTTGACACGTGTCTAACCTAAAATAAAGATCAGGAAAACAAAGACGGAAACAAATACAAGTGAGCGTAAGCCCAGCAGTGACAACCATGATCGTCGAGGGCCAAAGAAAGCTTATAACCAGAGAGAATAAGATCCACAAATCAAAAGTTGTCACGACGAGTCAAAGAAATAGAACATCGAGGGAATCAAAATACAAAACAACCACATTGAATTCGCAATCTGAAAAAGTGACTATAAAACGGTACCAATTTTCATACTGGCTCATCCCGAAAACCTTTTGTCAAAAATCATGTATATAACTGGGGATCATGTCCACTCCACGTACGACATGCCCTAAAATGCAAAAACCTGGGCATACCAAAAGGTAGCATAACGTATCAATCCGTCAATCCTTGGGTTACTGTTCACATGTGAATCAATTAACCTCCATATAAAACCAACAATAAAGATATCCAATCAAATAAATAATCTGATTTATATTATGGGTACCCATTAATTTAATCTATAAACCCAAAAAATTCAACAAATGACAGGGATCAATCAAACAAGCGAGACAAGAATATCATGAGACAAAAGAAGGAGAATACAAATAAGAAATTAGAGACCGATCGAAGAAAAATAGGAAGGCATGACAATTACGCACCTTAATTACCCAAAATTTTCACTAATCCCTTCTATGAGAATCGATCTCCCCTTGAATCATCCTTTCGCCTCCCTTTATTTTTCAACTGTTTCTCTTCCTTTTCATCTATATTTTCTTTTGTTTTTCTGTTTAGCATGTTTTATATACAGCCAAGGTTATGTAACAACCACTATGCGATTTTTTTGAGAAGTTATATTGCCTGACTAAATCTTCAAACTTATCAATTTGAGTGGGAAATTCGTGTATCATGGATAATTATCAAAACCCAATCCAATTAGTATATTTCAAGATCAATGAAATCAATCTCATAAATTATTTAACCGTCCAATCTGATTTATTAAAATAAACCTCTTTTTTTTTCTTTTATAACGGGGTGTTACACATCGGCTACTATTATAGATTTGTAGAGGGATTCTCTAAAGTTGTACCTCCCCTTACAAACCAAATACACGAAAGACTATCAAGTTTGAATGGGATAATAGATGCGAGCGGGTGTTTTAGAAACTCAAGGAATGTCTCATGCTCGTTCCAATCTTGGTGTTATCATCGGGCCAAGAAGGATTCGAAATCTATAGTGACGTGTCAAATTAAGCATGGCCATGGATGTGTTTTGATGCAGCACGGAAAGATGAGAGCATATACGTCATGACAACTTAAACCCTATGAGCAGAACTATCCAACTCATGATCTAGAGCTGTAGTAGTGGTCTTCGCGCTCGAGATTTGGAGACATTACCAATACAAGATTTGCTATAAGGTATACACCGATCATTAAAGTCTCAAGTACATCTTCACTCAGAAAGAGCTGAACACAAGACAAAGACGATGGTTAGAATTCCTGAAAGATTATGTTATCAATATACAATATTATACGTTGATGCATTA
Source organism: Drosera spatulata (assembly GCA_035668315.1). Lineage (NCBI taxonomy): Eukaryota > Viridiplantae > Streptophyta > Magnoliopsida > Caryophyllales > Droseraceae > Drosera > Drosera spatulata. The sequence continues at coordinate 26,050 of JAOVYX010014478.1, forward strand.
AGCCACAAGGATAGAAGTTATGCAATGCACGTAACTAAGCAGAGGGTGTTAAAGAAACTACAGAGACTAGAAATCACGGTTGGCAATGCAAAGGATCGTGGAAGTTTTATTGCTCTGAAAGTCAAGCCAACGCTTGAGGACGAGATCAAGGACATTCAAAAGAATGACCTCAGACTAAGTTGATCCTGCAAAAGATAGCTAACGATAAAGCCAGTGAATTGCATAAGCGAGAGGATGACACGTTATGGTTTCAAGGGAGAATCAAGGGAGTGAAAATTATCATTTGTCACAATCATTAGGTGAAAGTCAAGATTATTTATCCCAACTGCAAAGTGAATTTCGTTATCATGTAAGTAAAAAAAAATACAATCATTATAAATTATATAAAATAAATATAGGTGTTTTTCTAATGGTACTTCACGTGTCCATTTTCATTGGTTTATATATATATCGATTTCCTATTAGTTCATTTAATGATTAATTGATATTGATCATCAAAAAACTTCATCATTGTTAAGCATATGAAACGTTAAACCAATTAAATTGAGTCAAAGTATTACCAAGCATTATCGAAATCCTGAAGACAATCATTTTGAGTCATTCATTATAATAAACATATAATATTAATGTGGGTTTTTTTATTGTTGTTGATAATTGGATTTTTTTTCATATGTCAATATTCTATTGGATTATTCGATGATAAATTACCATTGCTTAACGAATATTTTCATTCACTACCATTTATATAAAGGGTTGATTCTGGTGATATCTAAAGATAATCGACAATTGAATTAAAATATGTGTGTTTCTTTTTTTTATCAAAAAGGTCGTCTTCTTTTTTTCAAGAAAAAAAACTGATTTTAGCCTTTTTGTTATAACAAAAACGTTTACGCCGGATTAACTTCTTCGAAAGATAATTATCGGAATTAATAAAATAATAAAATATTTTAGAGAGAGATTAGAGGAAAAAAGAGAGATTTTTTCTCTTTAAAATGTGTACATAACAACTTACAAATGAACTCTATTTATAGGGCTCAAGGTAATTAATTAACACATAATTTTTCCACCTAATCAAGGTGATTAGGTTTAATTAATATCTAATTAGATAAGTCCATGTAATAGCCGCCAAAGTAGATGAGATCTAAAGAAAAATATTTAGGCTTAGGTGTAAATACATCACTCTCAAATGGTAGTTTTAATTATCTAATTACAATATAAGCATCCATTTATTTTTCATTTTCTTTTTTTAATGTAAGCATCCACTTAACTTATCCCCTATATTTTTTTTGGTTTTGTTTTTAATTAAAATGGTCGAAGGAGATCTTAGATTTCATTGTTCATCTCTCATGTATTATCCATCCACAAATAATTTCCCATAACACGATCTAATTTAATCTTCATCCAGGAAGTTCTGATTACTAGACCAAATGAGTTGAAAGATTTACCAGAAACATGTAAATATTTCTATCCCAAATGTTCAACACAGTGCAAGAAATCCTCACAAGGATCCACAATAACTCCAGCATAGCCAATCTTCTCTTGATGCTTAAGAAAAGAGTTCAAATTTCCAAGAAACAGCCATGGTTCAGAGTAATCCCAAATAAATGAGTTCATCCTACTACTTTCTTCTCTGCACCTTATTGTTCCAAGCATAAACACCACTATCAACTGTAGAAAAGAACCAGGCAAGACTTTCACCCTACAATGCAATACGTGGTCAGAAGCAGGTAAAAAGGAGACATCAAGCACTTCCTTATTTCATAAAACCCAAATCCTACTATTATTGACATAATCATAATTATCTAACCACCCACCATTCTTAAAACAAGAAGAAACAACCTTAAGAAACTTGGAAGCCTTAACCCTAGTCTCTATGCAGCCAAGAAAACTTGGAAGCTTTAACCCTAGTCTCTATGCAGCCAAGAAACTCTAAACGATACTTCTTCCGTCCCATAATAAATATCACAAATTGATCGACACGAGATTTTATATGTGTTAAAGTTTTATGAAATTTGATGAAGAAAGAATATTTTTTTTTGATGATAATGAGATTTATTATAGCAATTGTAAGAGAAAGTAGTGAGTATATTGTAACCGAATTTGATTGATTTTATATTTTTTTCAGAAAAAAACTTTCCAAATAAGATATGTTATAATTATTATGTAACATAAAAAAAACAAGTGTTGTATTTATTGTGAGAATCAAATGCCTTATTTGAGCCTGCTTCTTTGATCTGTTTAGACCACATATATTCCATGCTTCAATAATCAAGTAACAAAACCAAGGTCTGACACATCCAATCTAGGCTCAGCACTCACTAGAGTAAGCGCCTGAAAACTTGAAGGTGAAGAACTCACTTCCACATGAGGTGCAATGGCCATCACATTCTCACCACCAGTACGCTAGACAATAGTCCATTCTCCGTGCTTATCATCCTTTGACCAAGGACATTACCCAATGAAAGAAGATCTTCAATACAACGTAACTTCAGGCCACCACATCATCCAACAAGATCTCTACTTCCTCATCTCGACGAGACAAATGAGAAAGTTGCAAGCCATTACCCCTATTATCAAAGGTACGATGCCTAGTAGCCGTCTTCACCCCCTTAACAACCTTAACATAATTTTGTTTAGCATCGACAATATCAATCCAAGAAACAACCCCATGATAACCGAAATGGATGCTTGACCAACATCTGCATTGTGGGAACCCTCCTTCACATTTTCCACTGGATTTGTCTTCGAATCAACCCCGGCCCATGAATAATTGCACCGGGTGGAGTAACAAAGGAATCGGCCCTCGTCTACTCACTCACAGCCTTCGATTTTTGCCCCTTTCGATTTTTGGCGCCACTTTTGCAGGCTATCACCCAAACAGTCATCCACCTTTTGGTCCTTCGTCTGCTCATGAATTGGGCCAACGTCAGCTTCTCCTCATTCCTAGTCTTCGTTGTCCTCAACGAAATCTGTCGACGATGATGGTCACCGGAGTCTATCTCCCGTCACCAGAGAAATCGTCTCCCTTGCCTCTTCGGACATCGGAGTAACACTTTTTTAATTTAAGGTTTGACTTATGTCATCGTTCAATTATTATTTTACACAAATTTATCATGAAATGTTAATATTTATTTAAAAAATCTATTAATCGTATATATATATATATATATATATATATAATGAGATAATTAAAGATTATTAGAATATTTATCCGTACGTTACACGAAAAAAAACATAATAGAAATTATAATATTACGTAAAATTAAACATGATTATATTTATGTGATTAAAAAATTTTAAATTTAATGGTTGCCTTATGTAATCAATATAACCCGATTCAATCATATATCATGTTAAAAATATAATTTGATGATTCTTTGAAATGATTCAACATTTATAGATATATTCATCCAAGATTTTGAAATATATTTGAGCATCTATATGCATTGTTTATATTATATTATTCAAAATTGATTTTTTAAGTAAACAATGGATGATAAACACCAAAGATTCATTCTAGCTTAAAAAATATATGATTGATCAAATATTATGATTAGATTGATATAACTTAAAAAGTTTTAACATGATATATTTTGGATCGATATGATTATGTTACTAAATTATAATAGTATAAGAATGAATTTTAAATTTATTTCTTTCAAAAATGACTGTATAAAATTTATAAGATGTAATTATTTATATTTCATAACTCGTACGTATGATGTTAAGATTTTTTTATTTATCTTTTTATATTTTTATCAATTAGTTAGGTAAGGTTTGATACTCATGTTTTAAAATTTAATTTTAACTGTTCAACTTATAATAAAAAATTAGATAATAAATAAAACAAAATGGTATGACATATCGTCATATCGTTTGCCATTCGAATGATTTATAATAGATATTTTAATGAAACGAAACTTGAGGTTAATGTTGGTGTTGTTACTGATGGAAAAATATCTGTTTCAAAATCATATCCATCACACAATTTTAAAAAATAAAAAATTTAAAATCCAAAAAAATAACACAATTTAAAATTATATAATAACGATGATTTTACAATAAATACTTATTATTTTGTCAATGACTCCCTCCGTTCCAAAATGATTGTAACGAAACGTAGTTTAAGATATAATTTAATATGATCAAACATCGTTTTTTACAAAAAAGATTGTAAAACATTAATAATATATTAAGTTATAAATTTTAATGCTTAACTAGTTTAAGATTTTTCTGATATCGTTAAAAATAAAAACGAAATATTTTAAAATATATATCGTTATAATTATTTTGAAACGAAAATAAACATTATCCATTTTTCGTATAAATAAATAAGGATGGAGCAAAGAATAAGTTTATCTCATCCAAACACACAAACCCCTGAAAGGAAATACTTACGATAGGAAAAACATGCTTTTATTTAATACCAAACCACTCTTGGATGAAGTGGATAACGAGCAAACCGCAGATAAACCCTTCAGCCGAATCCCCTTCGCCGCCGGCCTCTTCTCCTCCTCGGCGGCGCCTCTTTTGTTCCTCTGCTCATACATCTCCGGCGACACACACTTCTCCTCTAGCTGCTCCGGCGACGTCGCAATAATCTCTGAAGACTTCGTCTGTTTTTCAGTCAGTGCTCCAACGTTGGTGGCGAAGCTCCGGTGACTCGCTTGTTGGGCATGGAACAATTCTTTCCATTTCTTTTCACGTAATCGTGATAGGTTTTTTTCTCCGACTTTGTTGTCTTATCCATTCGTTTGATTTTGGAAGCGAGTGTTGTGAATTTTGATACTCGATGGTTGAGGCACTTGAATTGGGGCTGTGTATGCGATGGTGTTGCTCGTTGAGGTGTTTTGTTGAGTAATTTGATGATGTCGATGAGTCAAAATGGGAAAAGATTGGTATTTAGGTTCATTTCAGGGTTGAAGTAAGGTTATTTGTTGGTAAATGAATACTTGTTAGTAAATGTCATGATTGAAGTAAATGAGATTGAAGGAAATGATTCGTGCAATCGATCGGAGTCATTTTTTGTATATGCTCACACCTTATGGATAGGCTTGTGGGATGGGGTCGATAACTTTTGGAAGTCTTCTATGAATGCCGTGGTTTGGTAATGGATGAGGTTATAATTTACGATTAGATAGTAATTCTCACACTGGCTATCGAGTTGCGTGAGCATTTGCTCTTCCCTCGAACATTTGTCTCTGCTGAATTATAATGCTGATAGTTTGTACTTCTTCTTGGGGCGATGCAACTGAGAGCAAAGTGTGAAAGGATATCGACATTGTTTTTTTGCTAGAGTCATGAATGTGGCTATAAGTTCTTTCTTGAAAGACTTTCTGTTTGAACATATTGGTCATCGTCCTTCAATTTATTTTTTTTGTGGGTCAAATCGTCCTGTTTTTTTGACATTCTTATAAAATCCTAGTTTCTGAGATTGAGCTAGGGAATACTCCTGCACAAAACACAATAAGTTAGCACAAGTTGAGCTTATCGGAACTTTAGCCTCTACAACTTTTGTATAATCTGCGGCTGAAGAAAGGCTAGAAAGTTGCCCCAGACAAGGCCTTAGACCTTTCCCTGTCATCATGTTGTCCCACATGAAGATCTAAGATGGCTAACTTATATCATGTGGTGTAGTATTATGCGATTTAAATCTCAAAGAATTCAGTGCTCGGATATTGCGTGCTTTTAGACAGTGAGAATATATATGACCATAACAATGAGCTCAAAGCATCATAACTCAGCTTTCAGGTTTCTCAG
>JAOVYX010014489.1:0-31798 GCA_035668315.1 Drosera spatulata
ACGTATGTGATAATTATCAATAATTCTTACTCGTATCTTCGAAGTTGTATTGCATACATTCGATGTAAATATTTCGATTTATTTTACTCATTTGTCATTGAGATCACCTCCAATTGAAGTCCAAGAACGTCTAAAATAGCTATTGTCTATGTCAGGAATTACTTTGTTCAACTATTTCTACATCCTCATTATCCTATACCTCCATTGAGGGTCGATAATTATACAGTTCATCTTCAACTGTGGAATGAAGTGATGAACATCAATCGTGCAACCCAATGCAAATAGCCATCAGAATCAAAATACCCAAGATCACCTGTATGAAACCACCCAAACAAAAAAGCCAACTTATTCGCATCAGGGTTGTTCTTATATCCCTTGGTCACATTCGGCCCCCTGATACACACCTCCCCGCTAGCACCACCCTCCTGAACCACACCATTCACATCCAATATCGCCATTTCTTGACCCACGGGCTTCCCAACAAACCCGGGCTTATGTGGCCCATCCTCAGGCAAGGGATTCGACGCCATGAGATGTGCTGCCTCCGTCATTGCATACGACTCCAAAACCGGAGCACCAAACGATTCCTCAAGCCGTTCCAACACAACAGGAGCCAATGACGCGCTACAACTCCTAATAAACGTCAACTTAGGATACTCCTCCGGTTTCCCCAAATGCCTATCAACAATAATCTGATGAATAGTAGGCACAGCAGTGTATCACGTCCCATCATACTTTCTCATATCCGACCGAAACGTGGAGGCCGAGAACCGTCCTGCAGCAGGCAGAGCCACGGCCGCACCTGCCGCCAGCGAACTCTACAACCCCGCCATCAGACCATGAACATGGAACAGTGGCAAAACGATGACAGTCGAATCAGATTCACCCAGTTTATACACCGATTTAATATTTTTCACCAACCAGGTTAAATTCAGTTGACTGAAGGGCACGCTTGGGGCGACTCGTCGTCTCACTCGTGTGCAAGAACAACGCAACATCATCCGCCTCATTTACGACTTCATCAGGCGAGATTGCATCCGAATCAGACTCAATCACGGAGATATCAATCTCTGATTCAGCCTCGGGGAAGTGAGCCGTGGCGTGAGGGATGTTCAGGTTGGAGGCCGCGGATTGGGCCGCTGCATTGCCTTCGTGGTTGGTGAGGAGGAGCTTGGAGCCGGAATTGGAGAGGTAGAACTCGAACACGTCGGCGGTGTAGGCGGCGTCGCCGTGGCGCGGACTCTGATCACGGCTAGGAACATGATCACGAACTGCAATATAACAAACCCAAAACCACTAACAATTTAATCACACTTTATAATTGCCAGGGTCCGACAATCACGAGTTGCATGCGAACAATATAGAGACTATTTCTGAATGATAACATTTGTCAAGTCAGGTATTCCGTCATTGATAGAGTCTGACAATAACGATTTGTAAATGAGCAAAGGAAAGACTGTTTCTCAACCATAGAAAATCAACTCAGATATTTGTCCATGACAGAGTTCTGACAATCACGAAGATATACGAACAACAAAGACACTGTTTCTTAAAGGATGACAGAAAATAGGGGGAAAGTAGTGATCTGTGAAATGTTGTTTACTTCGACAGTGTTGGGGAAAGTGAGGGCGACGACATCGCGTGGTAGGACGCCGGCGGCGATGAGATGAGAGGCGGCGGCGTCGATCAGTTCGTGCAATCGAGAGTACGTTAGATCGTATTTTCCGACGGCGGAGATCACGGCGAGCGGCGAAATTCGCAGCTGTCTGTCTCAGTAATCCGGTGAGCGTCGACGTCTCCGCCATTGCGATGATCGGACGGTTGTGGTGGCGGAATGATTGATCTGACGGTGGTGAGGATTTTACGGGGGGACGATGAAGGAAGTGGGGAAAAGGGGAAGGTTTCGGGGTACCAGGAAATTATGTGGGCAATGGATGGTGGTGAGATATATTCTGATGTTTGATTAGATACTGGGACGATGATACTCGCTACGTCCCACGACTTTATTAACGGGATATTTTGAATCGAATTTTTATGTGTATTTTTTTGGTTTTAAAATATTAATATTTTTAGTTTTTATATTATTAATATGTATTTTGAGTATATTCGTTTTACGTCTTAACGATATTAAAAAATTATGTCACTGACGTCATCGTATAGTACATAATTTAAATTATAACTTTTTATGTCACGATAATTTTTCATAAAATGATGTTTAATCATCTCGTCTTCGCCTTGACAAATATATACAGTCAATCTATTACAATTATTTTGGGCCAAAAGGAGTATTAAATTTGGTATATTTTGATTATTTTATGTTATGATTTTTTAAGATGGTGGTAAGTTTGACGTGAAAGGATGAAAGATAATGAGGAAAGAGATAGTGGAGTATAATGAGATATTATGATTATTTTAATGTTATATGTGTCTCAAATAAATTACGACACATTACTAAATACACATAAATTACAACACTTTTATTAATGACAAGTTTAGAACGCAATAAACCCCAAAATATTCCTATTTTATATTATAATTTCTCCATCATCATTAATTTTTCTTTCTTCATCCACTCATAATTTCTTTCTCACACTCACAAAGATAAAAAAATAAAAATCTCCAAATTCAACACACATATTAATAACTATGTCAAGTCAACTGTTCGTAATTTATCTGAGACGAAGAGAGTATAAAATTATTTTCAAATAAGTGTTGTAAAAATTTATGGTACGACTCAGAATAATAAATGTTGTAAAAATTATATGACGGAGGGAATATTGAATACGTATACATAGGATATACAAATGCAACAGCGACTCGTATGGGACATAGTGACGTTTATTTAAATATATAAAGCTACATTCATCTTTATTGATATCAAAATTTGGTTTATTTTGCTGGTATCAAATTTGATTGGTCCTATATTAATGACATAATATTTATGATTTATATTCAATTTATTTAATTTATACTACCTCCGTCCCATAATTCTTATAGCACTTACATATTTTGCACTACTCTATATGCATGAACATAAGTTTCGTTTTCATATCAAATCACGTCTGATCATCTCACAACATGTATTAGATTTATTTAAATATATATAAAGTTTGGTACTATTTTATATGCATGAATATAAATTTCGTTTTCATATCAAATCACGTCTTATCGTTCCACAATATGTATTAGATTTATCTAAATATATTTATTTAAATATATATCAAATCACGTCTAATCGTCCCACAACGTTTATTTAAATATATAAAGTTACATTCATCTTTATTGATATCAAAATTTGGTTTATTTTGATAGTATTAAATTTGGTTGATACTTCATGATAGACACGACATTGACGCTTTTGTACGAAACTATGCGTTTGTCGAATGCAACAATGCCCCGTCGTGATAACCATGACATTGACTCTTTTGTACCAAATAGTGCATTTGTCGACTGGAACAGTATCCCTTTTTCACCAAGCTAGCTTCATCGACCATCAAGCTGATCGACGTGACTCCTATCCCTCGTGAAAAGACCATCATAAACTCTATCATCATTTGCCTGAACTCTTCTTTATCAATCCCACCACTCATATCCACATCTATCATGTCAAACATATCTGATCTTTGTTTTTCAACATCGCCATCAATATCGGGGAGGATGAACCGTTCGTCGGAGGCTTTGTTGAAGACGATATCGTCGCTTGCAAATCTGATAATAATTGGGCGGCCATCAATCATCATCGTCATCATGATATTTCTTGGGGTGATGATGGTGTTCATAGATGTGAAAGATGGTGGTTATGATAGTGGGGGTAGTGATTCTGACGATGGTGATGAGGAAAAAATTAATGAGAATGATGGATGAGAAAGAATGACAATAATTGAAGTATTTTCCTGTCGAGACATGAGAATTCTCAAATATATCATTTGAATTTTCATAAGAGAAGGAAATCAATGAGTTAAAATAACAAAGGTGGGCTTTTAGAAGGAAATTGAATATTCTCAAAGGGCATAATCGGGCATTGGTCTATTTTTTAAAAAATAATGATCAAATGATAATTAATTAAAATATGTATCACCAATTGGTAAATAAAAAAAATAATTTGTAGGTAATTTATACTTTTTTTAGAACATTTTAAAATTAATGAAATTTTTTTCATACTCGCTTCATCCCATAAAACATACAACATTGTATAGTAATTGTATTATTTATAACGTATTTTGATGCATTATTTTTTATTACTAATTGATATTGTATGAAATTTATTTTGTCTCAGATTTATTATAAATAACTTAAACCATCTTTAATATTTCACGATAAATTTACAAAAAAAATTATTTGGTCATCGTATAGATCATTCGTAACGCAATCAACTTTATTGTTTACGTGACGAATGTTGCATGTTTTATGAGATGGAGATAGTACTTACCCCCCGTGTCCCGTAATACAGACAATACTAGTCTATTTGACTATCCAAAAATATATATAACATATCATATTTAATACTATTTTCATATAAAAAAAAATCAAAACAATCAGTATCTACTACAGTATACCCGCTATTTCTTCTCACAACTGTTACTGTGAACCCCACTATCACTAAAAAAATATTATAATTTTATCAAATTATATAAAAATTTAACATACATATAAATCCGCGTATCGGGTCAAATTATTTCTTATATTATGGGAAGGAGGGATTATAAAACTATCAAAACATCTATATTTTATATTGCATCAACCCATTTCATCATTTTTTCTTCTTCTTTCTTTCTCATTCCTTTCACACACTCACGATGACAAAAAAACGTTACTTATTAAATTCAACACACATAAATTCTCATAACGAATCAAAATATTTCGATTAAATTGAAACGGAGAGTATATTTTTATTTGTGTGTATGAAATTATGAGATGTAGCTGGCGTGTTAGGGTATTCACATTAGATGTACTAAAATTTTCTCTCAATTTTTTACTATTCAATACATCCCATTTACATCTCATTAAATCTATAAAAATTACAGTATACTTACTGCAGTATTATTTTATATTTATAGATATACTATTTATTATTTTTCATTTTAGAGTTTTTATACACACTTTAACATACTTTTTCAACATCATATCACAATTCTTCTTTTTCATATACCCTATTTTTTTCATTTTTATAGATTCTCTATTTTGATGTATTTGATTTAAATGATTTTACAATCCATTACATCCTATTACATCTATAAAAAAAATGCAATATGCTTGCTGCAATACTATTTTATATTTACAAATATATTATTCATTATTTTTTATTTTAGAGTTTCTTTACACAATCTAACTTATTTTTTAAACATCATATCACTATTCTTTTTTTTCATATACACTATTTTTTTATTTTTATAGATTTTTTATTTTGATCTATCTGATTTAAATGCTTGTATAATCTGGATAATTTTAATCACTATTCTTCTTTTCCATATACTTTATTTTTAACCCGGATGATCGTTTTATGTTTGTTTTAAAAAAGTTGGATGGCAATGCCGTGATGGAATTCACCAGATTGGTGGGGTTAGGTTCCTCCTACTCCTGATCCATCCTCTAACTCTATCTACTTTTCAATTAACTCTTCCTCGTCCTCTTCCCATAGATGTCAATATCGTGGATCGTGGGTCTCATACATTGAGTTCGAACCGGTCTGAAGTCAAACGCTGTAACACTGAGCTATGGACGCGAGTTTTTTTCTACAAATTCTGTATTTCATTAATCAAAAAAATTTCAATGTAACCACTGCACTACAGATCTGAATCTGAATCTGTTTATGCTTTTCTCAATTCCAATCATGGTTTCAGTGTCTAGCTGCTCACAGTCTGCAAATGATGGGTACTTCCCTTCTTGTCATCGTTCTCCTCCTCCACGGATTCGCATCATTCAACCACGCTGAAATGTGAGCATCATCCTCACCGATTACCCATAATTTTGAGCAATTTAAATTTTGTTGGATTTTGATTTTCGCTGATTTCATCTAATTTGGTACCCTTTTGTGCCATGCAGCTTTCTAATGGTGCCCAATTGTGCACTTTTCATTCTCGGTTGAGTTTTTGCCGATAGGTAGATGTTTTGAGGGGGGGAAAAGTGAACTGGGTCATTATTTTTGGTGAATTGTTCATGGGTTTTGTTTGGATTCTTTCGTGCGATTGATGAAGATATTATCTGGGTGAACTTAGTTATCTATTTGATATTATGTGACCCAATAGTTCTGTTGTTTCTTAGTTTTGGTTACTAACTATGTTAGTCAGTGTTGAGAAATTTACAACTCACATCGAGATTTGACAGCTTGCAACATCTAGATATAAGATTCTCTGTTATTCTGCTCATTATCGATTGGGTTTGAGTTGGAATCCGAGAAGTTAATAATTGGGTTGTCAGGTGTGACTATTTGCGGATGATAAGAACTATATATGAGTTGTTCAGGTGATTTGGTTTAGGAACTTTAGATTGCCATTAGGACTTTGTGATTATGAACAATGTGTTCTGGTTAGACTAACATGTCGCTGGGAGCCTGGGATGAGGACAGGGAGAGTTGATTGCTCTGCTCAGCCTAGTAGGAGAAGACGGCTAATGGAGGACCGTCTAGATTCATGCATGACTCAACCCACACGTGATGGATATCTTGGAAGATTTAGACGTGTCTCAACCCACACATGACTTTAGTTGAAGCATGCTTCCTTTTTTATGTATTTTGCTTGTTTTATTTGTTTTTGTTTTCGCTTGGAGTGGGATTCAAAACTCTATAAAATCTCCTCCTTTGTATTGTATTTGGGAAGGAAGTATAGTATGAATTGAAGTTGAATTTCAATGTCTCTCCCAAATCCCTCTTCTACTTCTTCCTCTTCTCTTCTCCCTATCTCAAATCTACTCGCCCTACATCAACAGCGTTTTAGCATGCTCATTCAAGCTTTAAAAAAAAAAAAGGGTTGTGTGGTTCAAACTTTGAGCTTGGCTCGTCTTCCAGAAGACTGTAAGCTTTTGATACTGAACCACTTTGGGATATCACAGTGCTGTTTTTTCTTTGCAGTAGCCGAAAGGAACTGAGAAGTGAGAAAGAAAACCATGGATGTATCCCATACTCTGCTCAATTTGATTGTGTTAACCCGTCACAGGTTGTCCAGCTTTCTTGGCATCCAAGGTCAGGTACTTGGATGAAGAACCTTACCTTTACTAAGTTACTGAGAATAGGACTTGCATCCTCATGAAGGTTGTTTCACCCAACAATAACTCAGTTTGTCAATAGTTCGTTTCTTGGATACAGGCTTTTCCTTTACAAAGGCTTCATTTCAGACCAGGAGTCCGACCATCTTATCACTTTGGTAAACCTCTTTTTCATGAATCTCAAGTGGTATGGATGCTTTACTCTTAACTGGTGCTTAAGATACTTTTTTTCACTGTAGACCAGGAGCAAGAATGAAAACATGAATTCTCTGGTGGGGAATGGAGCAATGTCTAAAAAATTTGAACTTCGGTTTGATGTGGCTGTAAGTCAGTAACTCGTAATTCATGACCTTCATCTTGATACCGAAATGGAAAAATAGCTTGATCTGAAGACGAGCGACTAGAATACCATGAAGCAAATTTTAGGTATTCTCTAGGCTTACCAATGCTATCTCTCATGACTCAACTGTGACCTTGTTATCGAAAAACAATTTGATCTTGATCATAGCTTTTGCCATGCACTTCAACTGGATTTCCGTTTATTCCTAGGATGCAGTTATTTCGAGAATAGAAGATAAGATTTCACCATGGACTCTTCTTCCTAAAGGTATTTCGCCAAGTCCTTTCTCCAACACTTTCGAGTTCCGGCATTCATATTTTCTAACTAAACTTGGTTTTCTGCATTGCATATCCTTTCTTCATAGGGAAATAGGTGGCCGATGCAAATTCTACATTACAGTCATGAACAACCAGAACAGAAATATGAATATCTTGGGAATAACTCCGAATTGGGAAATGATCAGCCATTGATGGCATCTGTCATCTTGTATCTGTCAAATGTAACTCAAGGTGGCGAGATCTTCTTCCCCAATTCAGAGGTGAGAAGCAGCATCTATTAGCAGGATGGTAAAAAATCAAATAAATTGTATTACTTTGTCATTATGTACTGTCTGAATTCTGCAGTTGGGAAAGAGCAGCGCACGCTCCAAAGCTGATATTGGTTTACTCAGACCTGTTAAAGGAAATGCTGTCCTGTTCTTCCATGTCCACCCAAATGCAACCATGGACAAGAGCAGCTCCCATGTAAGACGTCCTGTTTTTGAAGGAGAGATGTGGTGTGCCACTAAGTTCTTCTATATACGTTCTGTTTGCGGACAAGAACTTCAGTCAGTGTCTGTCAATGGTGACTGCACCGATGAAGATGATAGTTGCCCGCAGTGGGCTGCCATTGGGGAATGCCAGAGGAATCCAGTTTTCATGGTTGGATCTCCTGATTATTATGGCACCTGTAGGAAAAGTTGCAAGGTTTGCTGATACCTCATGCTTTGGTGAGCAGTGAAGGCTTCTGTGATCAAGGATTTCCTACTTGTTATTGTTACCATATTCATCTGGACACATTCCTGTTGGTAGGTAGAATGTCGGATTCATTTCATGTTCTCCTGTGTGAGAATAACAGATAGGACATCAGCTGATGTTACTTAGCGCCGCCGAAGTTCATGAATTGTAAGATCGTGGAGTTATGAATGTATAATGTGACAATGTCAGTGCTGGCAATATATGTGAAGCAAGATGGTATATGCTGATGACCTGCAAATTTCTATAAAACAAATGAAAGCGCCTTTGTTCGTCTTCGTGTGTATAGCAAATATAACCACAGATATATGGCCTAGTATACAAACCAAGCATTTTCATATAAACCATACAAGCAACCAATGGAAGAACTCAACATTCCAGCGATAAGTAGAACCAGTTTCACAATCCTAAACTCACAGACTTATAGCTATAGCTATGGACAGCGAACATACTTTAACATCTATAAGCATTGTACAATTCATTCGGATAAGAGATGCAACAGTATCAACTGACTACAGTGATTAGGAAAAAAGGCTTCCCTTAAAAGGAAAAACAAAGAGACCGAAGTTCAGTCACAAATGTGAAGTCTGAAATCCTCGCAGTGGACTGGTCTCTCTAAGGAACTTGATCTGGAAATGGCTTCTAATAACAGCAAAGATGATCACTGCTACAAGCTCAAGCTGCTCAACCTGCAAACACCGATAAAAATGAAGCTGGATGCATCGCAACGCAAAAGCATACAATTGGCAGCTTTGATGAGCTTACTGTAAACTGTAAAATAGAGAATAACATCCTTTGCCCTGGTGAACTATGATTCCTCGTGCATTCTTCGAAAGGAAACGATATTCAACTAAAAAGAAACAAAGGCAACAATTGTCCATGTCTGATTCACCGAGGTTTATGTTGAGAATTCTAAAGGTTTCCTGCCCTGTAAATCATGCGATGACATGGAACAAAAATGAAGCATCTTTGTGTGCTGATCGAATAGCATCAGACATGTACAATTGTCAATCAACTTTAGCAATTGCAACCACATCAGAGATCAAAAGACCATTGTTCTAAATAGCGGCCGCTATAGCGCCGCTATATACCCCTTGCCGCTACGCTATGGACAACATTTTTGGTATGGAAAAAAGGAGGTCAAAATCCCTGCGATATCAGGTTTGACCGCTATAGCAAGCCGCAATCAAATATGTTTAACTATCCCCGCTTTTGTTTTTTTTTTTTAAAGAAAAATGAAAACATATGGTAATATTGTTGTCGCAATCTTAATTTTATCTTCTAAAATACCAAAATTTATTTCAATGGATGAATTTATTGATCGATCTTTTTTATTTAGTAAATCATAATATGCTTCATTTTAATGTTCACTTGAAGTATTATGTTTTCATAATTTCATTGTTTCTATATTAACATTCAATTCTATGCTCTTTCAAAGGATGCTCTTTTTTTTTTTAAAAAAAATGTCCAATGATTTTATTTATATTGACCTTCATTTCTATATGCTTTATTTCAATATTGTGTGTCTAGAAGCTTTAAAAATTTCGTAACTATTTGGATCGCGATGCTTACTCCATATCATTTTATATATCATTGTATCTAAAAAAGATTAAGAATTAGAGTTTTCTTCCTTACAAACTTCTAATAAATCCACAAGGAAGAGTTGCAAATTGCAATTTTTTGCATCTTCTTTCTCTTGGACTAGATTTGGAAGCTTGTTATAAATTTGTTAGTTGATCTTTGAGAAAGTCATGCTCAAGTTACATTGCAATTTTTAAGTTTACACACACTACTTTTTCAAATAGCTTAATCTACTTTTTTTTTTTCGTAGTGGATAAATGTGTACACTCAATATTTATGGAAATCAAATATTTGTGAATATCCCTGCTATATCAACCACTATCCGCAATCCGCCATGCTCTGCGGTGTGCAATCCGTGGCACACTATTCGCTATCTAGAACCTTGCAAAAGACAATGAACTAAACTGTAGAACATGGATTCAATGGAAGATAAAGTATTGCATACTTCTCAGTGCTTTCACAGAAGAATTTGGTTTCTTCAAAGAACAAGAGGTCTTGAAAGCTTCAATCTGTGCTTGGCACTTGACATAATCCCCTTTATTTTCCTCCAAGCATTTCTTCAATGCCTCCACGTCGCATGGCGACATTAGCTTCTTTGTACTACGGTCCCCTAACCTCTCATCCATCCCAGCAATACCCTGAAGCTGAAAGCATCAATAACTTTCATAAATTACGGTTGCCAAATGAAATGTCAAATTTGACACGAGAAGAATTTGTTCAGTCAAAATGGATGAAAAATGCACTACACATGATGCTGCTGTCCTTACATCCGACAAGAAACGAAAGACCTCGAATGCTCATAGGTAAAAACTTTCATTACCAACTACCAACGGAGATGAGCACCAAGACAGACCACTCTTATTAAATGAAGACACACGTCCAGTTGAATCCGATATCGATGAGAAATGTAAAGATTCAAACACGACCATAAGTAATCAAGAAGAGAGCATTACTAAACACTCGCTCATATACTCACTCAATTATAAATCCCTACAAGGGATGCATTGTCAATGTTTAACTTCATGAGCCAGACCCAAATCATCATGATCATGAGCATCGTCGTCTAGGCCTTAAAGTCCTACTCAGATCGAACATCCATCGAGAATCGAAACCCGAGTCAGAAAAAGGCCAAATCGATAAATCACTCATATTGCTTTCAAGCGCATCTAATTTTGGTCATCAGCCATTATTCAACTGGCAATCACCAATCCCTGATCATATATCACGCGAAAATGGTACTAGTATTTTTTTTTCCAAATCATTACCAAACAAGAATTGGGCGGCACAAAAAGATGAATAAAAATTGAAACTTGATCTCTAAAATATCCGATTGAGAAGATGGATGATTATGAGGGAACGAATGACGAACCCTAGGAAATGGAATCAGGGAAATTTCTCTTGCGCCTCCTCCCAATATCTCATTGGCTCCGGTCGTGAGTGCCGACGGAGATTCCGACGCACTTTTGTCGGTGATTTCTTTATGGAAGATTGAGTTTTTTTTTTTTTTAAATCAAAGATTAAGGGGGAATTATGGTTTCCAAATAAAATTTGATTTACAATTTGGTATCCATTCATATAAAATACCTATTTTATTTTCATTTTATCCCAATCATACTCCTAAACTAACCCAACCTATCCACCCCCTAACCTAATCCTTCTCAACTCAAACCCTCATCAACCGTTTTCCTCCCCCACTCAATTCAGGACCACGAGTTGAGCCATTGAATCACCACGGTTTTCATCTAACCGTTACAATTCATCAATTCAAACTTTCCCAAATTTTCTCAAATCATTTCTTCATCAATTACGTTGACGAAAACTAAAAAGATGAAGACAAGCGGCGGAAGACGATGAGTGAACAACCCAAAGAGACGAAGACGACGAAGACAAGAAGCTCGAAGATTGAAGGGAAGACGATGAGAAGACCATGAAGAAGGCAGCGAGGACGACTGAAGGGAAGAAAACGACGAAGACAACAAAGACGACGAAGACAACGAAGGATCGAAATCCGACGCTCTTACAAACCCGGTGTGCGATTTCTTACTTCAGTAAGAAGATGGACGAATTGAGGGGTGTGATGTCGGATGCATGTCATGCAAAGATAAGCTCAATTCCTTTTTCTCATTTTTTACATATGCCGAAGCTTATGATGTGTTCTGCGCGGCTTAAAGCGATTCTAGATCGCATAACCCTAGACCCTGTGGGTATTGGTTTGGGTGAACGGAATACATTTGTTCCACTAACTATGGAGCACATTTCGTTGATAGTTGGATTGTCGATGATTGGTGTGAATGTGAAAGGCAACCTCATAAGTAAGACTTTTGAAAGACTCTTTTATGCAACGAAGAAGATGTCAAGGAGAACGGAGTTGTGTGAAAAATTGTTTCAGTTGGCCGTTGGGGAAAATGAGGATATAGCCCGTGACTTTGCTAGGATTTTCGTGTTGTTTGTTTGTAACTGTGTTCTATTTCCGAAGACAACCTTTTACACTCCATATTTCGTTTTCAATTATGTTGACGACTTGGAAAAGATCAGAGAATATGCTTAGGGTAGGGCGGTTCATATAAATGTTGTTGACGCCATATACAAATATAAGGCGTTGGTACTTACAAATGCAGTGACCAAAGGGAAGAAACAGGAGGAGGATGGAATGGTTCCGAAGATCCCTTATGTCGAGGGATGTTCCTTTGCTGTTTTGGTATGTAAATATTCTGTGAACCATTTATTTTTGTGGTATAAACTGTTGTTTATTTTTTCGTGAACTGGATTTTGATCAACTGTGAACTGTTATTGCATGTAAAAATTCTGCGAACCGTTTGTTTTTGTTTTATATATTATTGGTTATTTTTTTGTGTGTTAGATTTTGATCAAATGTGAACTATTTTTTTAGGTCTGGATATATGAGATTCTGGAGGGCATCATCTCACAACCAACGGATCATGTAAGAATTCCTAGGATGTACCGTTGGATGGAGACGAGCGCTGCTTCTTCACCGGAGACGACCAGCCAATTGCTTTCTGAAGTAAGGCTACATGAAATTACGGATATCCAGCCAAGCAATGAGGAGCATCGAAAGCTGATGGTTCTGAAGATCAATACCAAGAAGACCAAAAGGAATAAGGTAACCGTGATATCCTTTTTTTTAGTGTAATGTAAGTTTTTTCTTCTCTTTTTTATATGATTGATTGATATTATGGTTTTGTAGGTGAGAATGAGTAAGAAGGATGTCCTCGAGAAGGATGTGAGTGAGAAGGAGGAGGAGAAGGATTTTGTTGAGAATGAGGGGATTGATTTTGTTGAGGAAGAGGGCTATCAATATGAGGGAAAAGATTTTGATGGATATGAGGACGACAAGGTTAAGGATGATGAGAAAGGAAAAGCGATCGAAGTAGACAAGGTTGAGGTTCCTGCTGATGAAGGTAGATTTTAGTTTTGGTTTGTGAACTGTGGTTTGACTGTTATGTGAACTGTACAACAATGTTTTATGAATTGTACACTCATGTCTTGTGAACTACAGCATAAAGATTTGTGAATTGTGGTGCGAGCTTAAATTTCTTATTTTAATTAATTTTGTACTGATTTTATTTTATTTTTTGTGGGTTTAGGAGATCATGAACTCGATGTTGGGAATGATATGGAGATGGTTGAAGAGAAAGTTGATGAGGAGATGGTTGAAGAGGGAAATGTTGAAGAAAAAAATATTAAAGATCCATAAGATATTGTGCAAGGTACGTTGGAGGCCATCAAACTTCAACTGAGCCAAGATAAAAGGTGATGAAGGTGATGACAATGATGAAAATGATGTTGCGAACATTGTTTGCGTATGAACTGTGAGTTGTTTGTGGTATGAACTGTCATTTGTTTGTTGTTGAAGGGTTGAAAGCTGTTGAAATTGTCTGTGGAATGAAATCTAAAAAGGGAGAGGAAACAATTGTCCAAATTGTAAAGAGATGGACTGAAGCTGGTCGAAAGAAAAGAGCCTCATTTGACCGAATGACCCTCGCAAAACGGAGAAGAGAAAACGTAAGAAAAAGTATGAACTCAGTGCCTAAAGACAAGAAGGGGAAAAATGCAATGATTGCTCAAAAGTTCACTCGCAGAGTAAAGAAGTTCTCGGGAAGAAATTTACTTGAGGAGAATGACAAAAATTTCGTTGAGAAATTTCTCGCTGAGTTTACGATGAGGTAAAATAAAATTTTATAACAATGTTGTGTGAGGATTTTGATAGTTCAGTTTGATAGATATGTGATATTCTTTCAATTATTTTTAGCGAAATCGTCTGGATCCATCCTGATAGCAAAGGATGGGACGATATGACTGGAAGAGATGTGGGGTACGTGCTGCAAAACCAACCATTGAATGGTGTTTTGATAAAAAGCTACTTATGGATGATTTGTGAAGGGAAAGATTGTGTTTTTTTACGGATAATGCTCTTGGTAATTCATGAACTGTGTTATGACTTTATTTGAACTAAACGCCTGCATTTGTTTGAATTATTTAACATAATTCATGAAGTGCTTTTATTTTCAGGGTAATCTTGGGAAGAGGTTATTGAAGGACAAGGTTAAGAACATAACCTGAGATAAGAACAATTTCGATGAGAGGGTCAATGCTATGTCATGTACGTACAAGATTTGGCTGAGCAGATGTTCGAAGGATTTATCGTCCTCTCGTTATGTCTCTATCCCGTTGCATGATGAGGGAGGTTTTCATTGGAGTCTTTTCGTAGTGGACACAAATTATTATGAAATTCGACATTATAATCCGTTGTGGATTCATGGTGGTGCAGAACTTGCAACGGCAGCTATAAAAGCGATAGAATTATTCTACCAGAATGATGAATTAAAGGTGATTGAAGTTAGAGAATGTCGACAGCAAAACGATGGTCATTCATGTGGTGTCTTTGTTTATATGTGGGCATTTCTTGTTAAATACGTATGACCTATTAGCTGTCGAAGATATTCACCTTATCGGAGCTTAGATAGCTCTAAGGATCCTGCAACATAAAAATTCGGTCTATTTAAAGGACAAATCGAATAGTGAGGAATGATTGATACTATGAACTGTTGGTTTCTGCTCTGAACAGTCACCTTTTGTTATGTGACTATTATGTATGTATGGTGTTAATTATGACTATGTGAACTATTTTTATTCGCACTGTGAACTGTTATTTTTTTTCCACTGGAAGGAACGACACGTAAATAAGAGTGCCAACGTAACTAAACGAAGGTTAAATTTCACTATTGAAACTTGAACATCATTATAAATTATGAAGACATTACATTATTCTATATAAGATATTAAGACATAACCTCTTTGTTCCTTGACATAGTTCATACCATACTTATATTAAAGTTTCCTTCATCCTTCATAGTTATTTCCTTGACATTTGATTTCCTTCATTCTTATATTAAAGTTTCCTTCATCCTTCATAGTTGTTTCCTTGACATTTGATTTCCTTCATCCATCGTAGTTATTTCCTTGACATAGTTCACATGACTTCATTGCATATGTGTTGATCATTTGTTTTCATTACTATTCCAACTAGATTTGTTGTGGATATGAACGGCATAGTAGCTTGGTTGATGAAATCAGATTATGGTTTAAAATCATTATATTATCATAAATATGTAAAAATTTGATGATTGAAACAAGTATAACATTGAATGAGTCAACATTGCGTGTTTATAACTGTTAAATATAAATCTTCATTATGTGAAGTGTAAGTCTTCATTATATGAACTGCATGTTTTCATTATATGAACTACTTTTATTCAAGTCTGTGAACTGTAAATCTTCATTATGTGAGCTGTACAAATTCACTCTGTGAACTGTAAGTCTTCATTATGTGAAATGCATGTCTTCATTGTATGAACTGTTTTTATTCAAGTCTGTGAACCGTAAGTCTTCATTATGTGAGCTGTACGAATTCACTCTGTGAACTGTAAGTCTTCATTATGTGAACTTCATGTCTTCATTATATGAACTGTTTTTATTCAAGTCTGTGAACCGTAAGTCTTCATTATGTGAGCTGTACGAATTCACTCTGTGAACTGTAAGTCTTCATTATGTGAACTTCATGTCTTCATTATATGAACTATTTTTATTCAAGTATGTGAACTGTAAGTCTTCATTATGTGAGTTGTACGAATTAACTCTGTGAACTGTAAATCTTCATTATGTGAACTGCATGTTTTCATTATATGAACTGCTTTTATTCAAGTCTGTGAACTGTAAGTCTTCATTATGTGAGCTGTACGAATTCATGGTGTGAACTGTTCAAATTCACTCTGTAAATTGTCTTCGCTAACTGTCGATTCCAATCCTTACAAACATTTGAATCTCGTCTCGACACCTTACAAACATTTGAATCTCGTCTCGACATAACAATACAAAGGTAACATTAACTACAACTAGCCACCGTTAATGGGATTCTGACAGGTTCGCCGATTATGACCAGGTCTCTTGCACCGATTATATATAATTTATCGCATATTAACCTGTGATGGTGTCCTCTCGGTTCTCCTACGTCCAGGTTGAACTGGAACACTTGGTGCTCTGATCTCTATGAGATGCAATGGTACAACAGGTTGTGGTTCATGTGGAATTGGGTTGATTACTTCCCTGTAAGTATTCCTATACAAGTCCACCTTAAAATATGGATCACAATATTCATGAACGTGTCCCGCCTTCGCCTCAATAGCTGCACATTCATGACGACACGGTAGTCCATACACTTCCCATTCTCTACAAGAGCAGGTCCTCTCTTGAAGATCCACAACATAACTCAAGTCCTTGTCAACCACTTCGAATTTGTAAAAGCTTACAGCATGTATCCGTATGGCACGACCCTCCTCATAGTTTTTTGTCACTTTTTTCTTTGGGACTGGTCAACATAGTAGCTCCATCAAGGTTGGACTCACGTCTTTCATGCATTAGAGTCATAATTTGTACACGAATCTCATCAACCATGGTAGTGATTGGGAGATGACGTGCGACTTTAATCCAGTTATTAAAACTCTCTGCAATGTTATTTGTCATGATGCCCCACCGTCTTCCATGAAAAAGCGAATTCGTCCAACACCCAGGATGTGATTCGGCAATGAAATTCCTTACCAAGTCCATGGTTGTCACTATCTTGTTGATGTTTTCTTCGAAGACTGGAATTGTCAATGCATACGCAGCGGTTTTGAAAACAGAGCACCAATGATTCTTGTTCAGACATGGATATTTTGTGAGGACCTGCACATTCGAACTATGCATAGTAAACTAAAGTTATCATGAACTGTAAAACAAGACAAACATGAACTGTGAAATACGGTTATCATGAACTGTAAACCAAGGTAAACATGAACTGTAAGCCACAATAAACATGAACTCGGAATAATGATAAACATGAACTATAAACCAAGGAAAACATGTACTGAATATCAACGTAAAATGAACTGTAAATTTGTTGGTTACCTCCTTCTTGAAATTGTCCAGAAGGTGTCTTAGGCAGTAGGAAAATATCAAGGAATGGCATTCCATAGCCCGATATGGCGATCTGAAAGGAATACATATCTGTTCCACGCTCCCGTATTAAAGGGCAGCAAACATCGTCCAAGCTGATCGCAGAACCAAGCCTAATTATCATTGTTTTCAGCTGATACAACTGCAAATGCAATAGGAAAAATACCATTCTGTGCATCTAGCCCCGTCGTACTCAAAAGACAACCACGATATTTCGATTTGATGAAGGTACCGTCCATGAATACTGCAGGCCTACAACCTCGAACAAAGCCAAGTAGGGATGCCCTAAAAGCCATAAAGAGACAAATCAATTGTTTTGTCACAGGATCCACCTCATATTCCGCAAAACTTCAAGGATTTGCGAGCTTTAAATTCGTACAGTATGTACGTAACTGATTTAATGAGCATTGTGCTCTGCCATTAATCTCCTCCAAAGCGTGTTCCTTTCCTCGCCAAGCATGGTGATACCGTAGTTGAACGCCATATCTTTCTTGAACTTCGTTCATGATATCAACTGGTCGTGTGCGCGGTGTATATCATAACTTCCTTTTCACTAGATTCGACACCCAAACAGACTTAGCTTTTGGATGTCCTCGATCTTCTAAGTCATTCTCACAAGTATGAGTGAGATCGCACTTCCTTATAGCAAACTCCGAGTCTCGCTTTGATTTTGAAGCATAAACACGCCATTTGCAGTTCTCATGTGTGCAAGACACCGCTATCTTCTCCAAAGTGTTTTTCTTGAACTGGAAATCCCTTCGTATAGCAACGCTGTAGTTTCTCATGTGTGCCGTGATAAGATAATTTATGTGTTTGTGTTATGCCTTGTTTGCTGGTATAAAACGGATGAGTGAGTGAAACAAGTGTAAATCCATAATTGATGGGATAACTCCGTGGTATAAAACACAAAAAGCATTGTGTTTGTCATATGTGTTATACGGTGACTTGATGGTGACATTCTTTCATCGACCTTGTGAGGTCGTTTTGGTATGAGGGTATCTCATTGTAGGAGACCCCGGGATCTAGTTGGGCTGATTCCCTTTTAATAAAGTTGAAGAGAACTTACTTATAAAATTGAATAAGTCTCGTCAAGGACACAATTATAACATTAAGGGTATCTATTGTCTGTCGTCTCTGTGTGATTGATATAATGGTAAGTATAACAAAGTCTTGAGTGAACTGTTGAGTGCAGCAGTGTGTGAGACTTGAACTGGGGACCTGTCGTATCACAGTGTCATTGTCTCAGTTTGTTTGATATGAAGGTCTCGATTGTCATACCATAAAGGGTGTAAATAACGTTGATAATTTCTGGAGTATCGATGGAAGCGTAGTTTCGAGCATTGTTACGTGATGTTAAGTGTGCTTATGTGACTAGGGTGAATCATTGATATGCTTGTGATGATAATTGTGAATGCCAGATTTGCATGATAATTCTAGAGTGTTGGAACAAAGGATCCAAATGATCATTTCTCTTTTCTTTTCTTACCTTGTTCTCTCGCATAACCCTTGGTAAGGGGGCCGACACGTTATTGAGCTCCTATAGCTCATGGCAACTATTTTCTGGGCCTTTTCTCCTCTCTTTGTTACAGGAACAAGACTTGGAGGGGAAGTGTGACCTAATATTTGATGTTAGATGTAACGTATGTGTGAAAGCTATTCTGATCTTAGAAAGAGATTTAAATTCCGTTGCAAATGTGATATTCTGAGTTAAGATTGAGTGCATTAAAATTTTCTAAACTAATGATGTATAAGTGAACTTAGCATAATTCTTATGACTAAGTCATTACGTGATGAGTAAGCCTGGCTAGGGCATTGGCCCCCAGCGACAGTAATGCCACGTGGATTCCTATGAAAAGGTCACGAAAGACAAGGCGCTATAGATTAGTATCAAAGCCAAAGGTTTAAGATAGGAATTAAGTTGAATCATTTGGGAATAAGTTAAGCACAATACAAATGCATGAAATATAAGATGAGTATGATATTATGAGTTGTATTGGATTGAACTCATAGGTTGTTTGCTTAATTGGAATTAAAACAACACTTGTGCAAATAAGGCTAAGCAAGAACAAAATCTTGATGTTTTGAGGATATGTTTGGAATGATAAAGGCACTAATATGTGCTAAAATGATATTAAGAGGATATATATCATGTGGTAAATATGTCGTAGAGAAACGAATTGTAACCTGAACTTGAACTGTAAATAAGGTCTGCTTTCGTGGTAAAAGAAATGTAAGTTCTAGTGTTCAAGGTTGATATTTGTATACAGAAACTCAAGTATATGTTATATCTCCTATTCTATTCACCCAGGATTCGAAGATTCAGTAATATCTCTGAATCAACCTTATTTGCCTCATGCTAAATGAATTAGAGCTGTATTACAGTTGTTGCTTAAGAGCAATGAGATTAGGTTGAACTCGACATAGATCAATATCTGAACAGTTATGGCAATGGGATGGGACAATGAGATTTCAGGTTATGTCAAAGATTGAGATATCAAATCTAGATCTCATTTGTCTTGTTTGACAAAGTTATCCGTGCATGATAATTGGGTCACTTTGCATATCAGCATGTTCATGGAGATAAGAAAATTTAGATTTTGCCTAGATTATATCTTTGATTTCCTTTATACTCTAAGTAGTATAAATAAGGAGCGAACCCCATTGAACTCCTTCATGGTTCAAGGATCAATCCTTCTTATAAATCATCAAAGAGAAATACAATGCATCCGATGAACAACCAGGTGGTGAAGTCCTTCCTTGGAGTACTGTTTATAATAGCTTTCTATCTTGCACTCATTGGTGGGGTGATCAGTATCATTGCATTTTTCTTCGCAACGCCTGAGGAATTAGATGTTATGGCGTTGTAACGCTCCAATTTTCCATAGCATATTAATACACAATAATACAAATGACGTCACTGTCGCTGAGTCCCACACCCCAACTAGGCAAAAATTACTTAACCGATTTAGATACAGAAATAAATAAAATCCACTTGAACATAATTAGTAATATTATCAAATACAGCGGAAATTTCTCATTTATTACATATTTTACTTAGTTCATAAATCATAATACAGTAGATGCACATTAACACCATAACCTATATCAAACTTGCCCGTCGTTTCTAACTCCGGAAAAGACAGAGAAGAGAAAAACACATAAAAATAATAACCCTGAGTCATATGAGCTCAATAACGTGTCCGTCCCCTTACCAGGTTACACGAGAGAAGAAGATAAGAAAAGAAAAACGAAATGATCACTTAGGTCCTTTGTTCCAGCACTCTAAAAGTTATCATATCAATCCGACATTCACAATTATCATCTTAAAAACACAGCAAAGACAGACAATAGATATCCTCAATATTATAATTATGCCCTTGGCGAGATTTATTCATTTTCAACTTATCAAGCTTTATTCAGCTTTAGTAAAAGGGACATCCGCGAAAGGGGATCAGCCAAGCCTAGGGTCTCTTGCAGTGAGTTTCCCTCATACCAAAATGACCTCACAAGGTCGATGAAAAAACGTCACCATCAAGTCACTGTATAACACATACGACAGATACAACGCTCTTTGTGTTTTATACCATG
The DNA here is from genome assembly GCA_035668315.1 of Drosera spatulata. Lineage (NCBI taxonomy): Eukaryota > Viridiplantae > Streptophyta > Magnoliopsida > Caryophyllales > Droseraceae > Drosera > Drosera spatulata. The sequence goes on from JAOVYX010014489.1 coordinate 21,235, forward strand.
GAGTTATCTCATCAATTATGGATTTACATTTCTTTCACTCACTCATCCTCTTTATACCAACAATAAGAGCATAACACAAACACACACATCATCTTTTCACAGCACACAACAACTGCAGTAAGTATTTTACGTCAACCACATTTAGTGACTATGTCCATAATTTCCAATGCATATTATTATACTCAAGGTATAATAATACGCATCGTCACACATAATAAATCTAAACGTTTCCTTCTTTTGCAACTTTCTCACACACACGCTTAGTTTGTCCTTTATGTCTCAACGAGCGGCGTCTCCAGGTCGTATAACATGATAGGATTCATATATTAATATAGTTTCTTATGAATGTTTGTTCGTACTTCTTGAAAAATCATTATATTAATATTATGAGGTGATCCTGAGCTTTATAAAAGCCTTTGATACTTATTTTGATTGTCCATGACGATGATTTTATATATTGAATATCATTAGAGGTATTTGTGAATATTTGGAGTTGTTTTGGGGTTAAAACGATTATTCTTGGTCCAGAAGGTTCTAAGACGGGTTCCCGACCTTTGGGACGGACATCCCGACCTCTGAAACAAGTATCTCGACCTCTGGAACGGACGTCCCAGCCTCTGAGAAGAGCGTTCCGGCCTTTGAAGTGAGCTTCCCGACCTCTAGTACGAGTGTCATAGATTCTATCTAATTTTAGCTTTTGACGTATTTAAATCTATAACTTCTTGTATACAACTTCAAAAATTATTCAGTAAAATTCTACATAAACTAGAGTTCATAGCCGTTTTAATGAATTAAAGTTTCGATCATAAAAATTCACCAATAATAGCAGTTAATTAGTTCAAGTTTATATTTTTTTCCTAGTTTAAATAGTTTGATCTTACTTTACTAATTTGCTCATAACTCTCTATATACAACTCTAAATAATTATTTATAAACTGTTCTGAAAACTACACTTCCATATCTTTCCAGTGATATAAGACTTGTTTCATAAGACTTATTATATAATTTCATATGAAGTCATAAAATCATCTCTGTAACCAATTTTTTACAGATTGATAGTTTTGATTTATAAATTAAGATTCTCAACTCCGAATCATGATTTATTAACTTTTTTAAAAATTAGGCATGTGTGCATTTAACATATATTAATATCAGGATTTATCAATGAGTGTATAATATTCCATAAAATTTTTAATCAAGATGATTACCTTCTCTTAACAACGGTGAAGGTTCCACGTCTTACTCGCCTTATCACCTACCTTCTCCTCTTCTCCTTAAACTTCTCTTTCTTCTCTTCTCTTGCTTAACTTCAATGCAGGAAGTGTTTTTTTTTTGTTTTTTTTTTTTTTTGTGTTTGTAAGGAATTTTCAAGAAGAAAAGAGCTTGTATTTGTAGGAAACTAAATCAATTAAAATAATTTAAGTGAAATATTAGTGGATATTTAGTGGATAATTAGTGGATATTAGTGAATAATTAATTTAATTTAGGTGGAGTAGAAATTGACATAAAGGAAAATGAGTGTCAAAATTAGGTTTAGGTCATTTTCGTATTAATATCGTATTTTTCCGTATTTGCATATTAAGATTGTATTTCATTCATATTTTGTATTTTTTTCTATTATGTAGTCAAACAAGCCTTTTAATCCCATAAAATAAATTATAACGTACGATAACTTACTATTAACGTTAATTATCGTGAAACTAAATTTTACGGAATTTTTCAGGTCCTTACAGACGCGATATGTCATGATACCAGTTATATTAGTGTTAAGACCTATATGTTTGATCTTATGCTATAGTAGGTAAAGATGAGATCATAAGATGATGTTATGCGATATTAAGAAAATTTCACATTTTGATGGTTGATCTACTGAAAATAATGGACAAATATAAGAATTCATATACTCTGACAATATTGTTATTATAAATGAAAGAAGCTTAAGATTCATGACGATGTATTTATAGATGAGAGTATGAAAGAAAATAATGAATGGAATACATAACAGTAAAGTATTGTGCCATCAAGTGACATTGAGAAAACATGCTCTAGTGGTACAATTGGAAGTAAGGAATAAGAGCTATACACCCACTGCCTTTGTGTCTGTACCCTCAAAATATTCTGTATTAGAAATGTACACATGTGTGCTTGCTGAGCATACACTTCTGTGTGTTCTTCTTTTACTTATCAATGCTAATATATTGTAAACCTGAACTTGTTACTGACATAAATGAAAAATCTCTTGGACAACAAAGATAGTTGTCTATGATATTTGTACGACCATATATAATTAAGTTATGGTCTATGTTCACTGTGCTGGTTGGATGGTTATTGGGTGCTTGGGTTGAAATCAAACCCAGACAAAGGATTGATAAATTGGAATCAATCTACCATACTTGTGTTGAAACTGTGATGAGCCTTGGCATATCATTATATAATGAAAGCATGCGATGATCATCTTTTATATTTATGGCCGTTGAGACCTAAAGATTTTGGTTAGATTTTTCTTTAGAAGGTCGTTTATAAACGCGTAGTATGTCACGATCCTAAAAAAAAAAACATAGGGAAAGAACACCTTCCTTTTATCAAAGTAGTACTAGGTGCTTGTTTAGACAATGTGGTATATTATAATCTGAAACAGAAGATTATAAGGGGACTTGATTAATTATTGAGTGAAAATAATTGTGATATTTGAGCCTGAGATTTTTGTATAAATGGTTTTGATATTATGTTTTTGTAAGGATAAGGCTATCAAGACTAATGTGCAGGAGGCATTTGGGTTAGAAGATTATATCAACATATGAGACCGTATTGTTCAATTTAATCATGAATGTGAATAAAGATTATGCAAAAATTTAGGTAACCAATGGTACAAGTTACTGATCCATGCATAACCAAAAGTGAGATTAAGATGATTTGTTATAATTTCTTGATGTTGGGAGTTATGCTGAACTATAATGATTTTGAACGTCAGTAATGTTATGTCTGTGCAAATTAATGAAGTTTCATGTAACAAGTACTATATGGTAGGTTTGTCGTGATGTTCGTCTTAAGAACAATCTGTTGGGTACAAATCTTATGCTCCAAATTCAAGAAATGAAATGTATAAGAATGCTCTGCATTAGATATTATACTGTAAATGATTTGAAAGATTGTGAAGGTGCTAAGATGTACTGAACTCTACCACACTATGAAAGACATCCAATGACGGAAGCTATTGCTTATTATTGTCATTAAGGTGTGAATAAGTATTGTGTTTAATCTGAAAGATAAGTTAAGGATTCGAAGTTCCATAGAGTTTTGCATGATATACTCATCATGAGAAGTTGAGTATTATCTGCTTAAAGATTTTTTGTCGACTTCAGATAAGACTAGTGAGCTCGGATCTAAAAATAAAAATGTGCAAAATAAAATAATGAGATGTGCACTTATACAGGTTGCATCAATATTTTGGAGAACACTTTGTGAAACTTCGGATTTATAAATACTACGTACTCAATATTTACAAACTAATAGTGACTGAGAAACTGTGAGATACACATATGAAAAACTACTATTAGAGTGCACTGTTATAGTTGGATTAATGATGACCGTGAGGGGTTTACTACAAACTAAGTGATACTGGGAGATTAGACAAATTTGGAGGATAAAATTTTTGTAAGGAGGGAAGAATGTAAGGATAGAAAATTTTCGTAAAATTTAATTTCACGATACTTAAAGTGAATAGTAAATTATTGTATGTTATAATTTATTTTATAGAGTTATAAGGCTTGTTTGACGATATAATAGTGAAAGAATGCAAAATATGGATGAAATACAATCCTAATACGCAAATACGGAAAAATACGATCTTAATAAGAAAATACTATATTTATACGAAAATGACCAAAATCTAATTTTGACATTTATTTTTCTTTATGTTAATTTCTACTGCACCCAAATTAGATTATTATCTAATTACCCGCTAAATATCCAGTTATTTTCTACTTAACTATTTTAATCAATTTCATTTCCTATAAATACAAGGTTTCTTCTCTTTGAAAAAACTTCTTACAAACATAAAAACACTTCTGATCATGCAAGAGAAGAGATAAATGAGAGAAGAAAAGAAGAAGAGTTTGAGGAGAAGAAGATAAACTAGGGTTACAAAACGACAAGGATCCTTCACCATTAATAAGAGGAGGTGAACTTCTTGTTTAGTAATTTTTTGAAAAAGCATACGCTCTGTGACAAATTCTGATTTTAATATATAATGAAGGCTCATATATTTAGTTTTTGATAATGTTAATAGATCATAAATTGAATTTATGAATTTTAAGATATAAATCAAAACGTACGAGTATATTAATTTATAAAAACTGATTATAGGGATGATTTTGTGACTTGATCTTAAATTACACAATATGAGTTATAAGACGGGCTCTATATCAATGGATAGGTATTGAAGTCTAGTTTCTGGAACAAGTTAAAAATCCAGATTTAGAATTGTATGTAAGGAGTTATGAGTTAATTAGTGAAACAAGGTCAAACTATCTGATTTAGTAAAAAATATAAAGTTGAATAAATAAACTACTATTATTGGTAATATTTCATGATGAAAAATCTGATTCTACGAAAATATTATAAAGTGTCGTTTATGTAAAATTTTACAAAATAATTTTTTGAGCTGTATAGGAGAAGTTATAGATTTAAACATATCGAAGGGTCATGTTAGATAAAATCCGAAAATGAATCATTTTGATCCCGAAATAACTCCAAATGTTCACAAACATTTCTAATGATGATAAATACATAAAATCATCATTATGAACTATCAAAATAAGTATCAAGACTTTTCTCAAAGCTTGCATCACCACATAATATTAATATAATGATTTTTCAAGAAGTACGAATAAATATGATTAACTCCATAAAGTAAACAATCATTCACAAGGGTATGTCTTATTACGCGTATCCTATTATATTATAGGACTTGAAGACGCTGCTCGTTGTCAGTTAAGGACGAGGCTGAGCATGTGCATGTGCATGTGAAGAACTATGGTAAGAAATAATGTTTAGATTTATTGTGTGTGGCGATACGGATTATTATATCTTGAGTATAATAATGTGCATCAAAAATTTGGACATAGTCACTAAATTACGTAAAATACTGTCTGCAACTGCTGCGTATCGTGATAAGATGATGTGTGTATTTGTGTTATGCTTTGATTACTGGTGTAAAGAGGACGAGTGAGTAAAAGAAGTGTAAATCCATAATTGATGAGATAACTCCGTGATATAAAACACAAAGAGCATTGTGTCTATCGTATGTGTTATACAGTGACTTGATGGTGACATTCTTTCATCGATCTTGTGAGGTCGTTTTGATATAAGGGTATCTCACTGCAGGAGACCTTGGGCTCCGGTTTGGCTGATCCCCTTTCGTGGATGTCCCTTTTGGTAAAACTGAATAGAAATTACCTATAAAATTGAATTAGTCTCGTCAAAGACGCAATTATAACATTGAGGGTATTTATTGTCTGTTGTTTTTGTGTGATTGATATAATAGTAAGTATAACAAAGATTTGAATGAACTGTTGAGTGCAGCAATACGTGAGATTTAGGCGGGGGACTTGTCGTGTCATATTGTCATTGTCTCAGTTTGTTTGATATGGAGGTCTTAACTGTCATACCATCAATGATATAACGGTAGTAAATGACGTTGATAATATCTGGAGTGTCGATGAACGCGTAATTTCGAGCGTTGTTACGTGGTGTTAAGTATGATTATGTGATTATGGTGAATCAATGATATGCTTGTAATGATAATTGTCAATATCAGATTGTATGATAATTCCAGAGTGTTGAAACAAAGGTTACGAAGCAACCGTCCATTTTGTCTATAAAAACTATGCCCTCCCTTTGTAAAACACATATCAGAAAAAAAAATGAAGAAAAATAATAAAATTTCGTTCCGGTTTGGTATCACTCTCGTTTTGCAACATTATTCTTGTATTAGATCAATTATGGTACCAGGAAAAAAAATGTACGTTGATCTTCTCCGAATGACGAAATTGCCCTTTTTACCCAGAGCGAGTCTTCAATCGCAAGCTTTTTTGGACAATGAGGAGCGTCTCTCTCTCTCTCTCCACAAACTCCCCAAAATTTCAAATTCTCTATTTCCTCTCTCCCCTCCAACGGCTACATCACATACCCAAATCACAACACACCCAAACCAAAACCTTCAATCAAATTCACCCAACTCCCTCAAAATCCCCCAAATTCACTCTTTTCCCACTTCGAATCGATCTCCGAATCCCCAAAATGACCTCAATTGCACCCAAAAGGATCCGCGTTGTCGCAAAAATTAGGGCTTTGACTAAGCCAGATGCGAAACGGGGCCCGAATTCGTGGGTTTCGGTTCACAGACCCGAAGAGGGCTCATCTGGGAGAGTGAGAGTTGAGTTCAAGGATCTAGCAAATGGGTAATTTTAGTTTTCTGTTTTTGTGGGTTGATTTGGTGGAATTTTTGTTTTTTGATGTTGAGGTTGATTTTGGGTTGTGGTGATTTTGGGGTATAGTGGGAAGCAGCAGAGTTGTGAAGTGGATGAGTGCTATGGTTGGGAAGACGGAGGCGGAAACGGGGCGGTTTTCGAGAAGGAGATTCGGCCTTTGATTGGGAAGGTGTTTCAGGGGAGGAACGTGACTGTGTTTGCTTATGGAGCAAAAGGCAGTGGCAAGACTTTCACCATTCAGGTTTCCATTTTTGTCTCGATGCTCGAACTTTTAGGGTATTCTAAGTCTTTTAATTAGGTGATTCGCAACATAGACGCCTTGTTTGTAGTTGATTGGATATTTTGTGGTGATGTTGAATGTTTAGGGAACTGAGGAGGAGCCTGGATTGGCAGAAAAAGCGGTGAATGAGATTTTGAACCGAGCAGAAGAAGTGGGGAGGTCGGTCTCGATATCTTTGTTTGAGGTTCATCTCGAGCATGTTGTCGACTTGCTGGACCCTAAGAGGCCCGATGTGTCTGTGTTTGAGGATGCTCATGGCAAAATTAGGATTAAAGGACTTGGCGAGGTAAACGAGATATTCAACGATCTTCCATATTGATTTCCTTCTTTTCTTTTTTTCTGTTAATATGTGTCTATTTGTGCTCGTGATTGTCTAGGTCAATGTGAAGTCAGTGGAGGAGTTTATGAACTTGTATCTTAGTGGTGTGAATGCTCGTAGACCATTACAAAAGATAGCCAATGAACCAAATCGTCGCAGTCATAGAGGCTTGATTGTCCATGTGTTCCCATCTCTTGATGAAGTACGAGGTGGTTTGGTTTCAGGCAAGATGAATTTTGTTGACTTAGCAGGTAGTATATTTGCCCATTTATCTTGTTTTTTTCTAGTATGTACTTTGATGTAGGATTACCGAAGAGATCTGAATTTGCCAGGCTATGAGAATCCCAGGAAAAAGGATAGCAATGGGTCCGACCTCTTTGAGATTACTAGGAACAACAAATCTTTATACGCTATCCAGAATGTCATCCATGCACTGAACGCAAGCTGGATTCATGTTCCTTATCGTGAAAGTAAGCTGACTCGTTTGTTGCAAGACTCCCTTGGTTGCATGAGCCATATTCTGATGATTACTTGCATGGTGAGGATCTCTTTTTAATAGCATCTGTCATTTCTTCCATTGCATTCTGTAGGGATTAGTTTCTGTGCTTTGAATCCAATTTTCTTATGCAGAACCAACGCTTTTGTGAAGACGCCATCAAAGCATTAAGCTTAGCTTCCCAATCTTGTCAAGCTAGCAACCCAACTAACACAGATCTCGCCAAGAAAGTAAAAGGCATGACTAGACCTACTTTCATGTTGTCCATAAAATCTATGAAGTCAGCGACTTCATCTGTGTCATTCAAGAAACAGGCTCGGCCTCTATCACATATTTCAAAAGCGGCAACCAAAAGTGTCATAATAGAACCAAACAGAAGGTATGTACATGAGGATTTCAGGAATTATTGGTAGTAGCCAAGAATATGATTGCATAAGCTAATTATTTTTTCTTCATATCTCTTGCCTTGAGTTGCAGGGGATTATTTCAAGATGAAAACCAATTGGAAACCTCACAGCAGGTATTGTTTCAGGATGAAAACCAATTGGAAACCTCGGAACAGGTACTTATCAACAAGTCTCATTCTCGATAATGCAAAAAACTTGATGCTGTCATGAGCTCTTACAGAATTACAACTCTTACATCAAAGATGGTCGAATATTTATGGTTTCCTTTTTGAATAAGCAGACAAGATTCTAACATGAAATAATTGTACGTATGAACTTCAGGAAACTTCTATCATTGTTCTAGAGGATCAAACCTCTCAAATCATGGGAGTGGAAGAGGTATCTATATTTAGAGAGAAAAAAAATGAAAGAAAAATTGGCTTATCATGTCTTATCCTAAAAAGGAACTAATTCATGTCCATTTTTCAGAGAAATTCAGCTCTGAATGATATTTTTCAGGAGCAACCTTCTCAATCAGGTCCAACTGAAGAGGTATACTATTAAGCAAAGTGCTCTTCTTAATCTATTAATGATAGCAAAATAAAAATAAAAATGATTATTTATATCAAAAGCTAGTTTCTTGGTTGTTCTTTGTTAACAGAAAGGATTGGTTTAGACTTTAGATGTTGCTAATTATCTTTACTGGTTTCGCTTTCTAGGATCATATATCGGAAATTAAGAAGGACCATGTCATACCGACTCCTATTACTTATCATACACCTATAGCAGGTGATAATTTGTTTGAAGGGAATGAAACTCATAGCACATCAGTATCTGTATTTCAGTTAACATGCTTCCTATTTGTAACTTGTTTTATTTTTGTTTATTTTTTCATCTGATTCAAATCAGGTGTAAATAAAGATAACAGGAGTTTAGCATTTGATGAAGGCAGGTCACCCCCACTGAGTGCAAGGTTACGAGAACTATCAAACACGTTAAAGTCGCTTTGCACGGCTACTAAACTCAAGTTGCCAACAACATGCGAGGAAGAATGTTCACTCCATCATGATGAATCATCCCACAAAAGTTCACAACCTATTACTCCATGCATCGATACATCACTTGATCTTGCAACTCCGCAGGAAAAGTTCCTCTCTTGTAATTCCAGATTGAAGGTTAGTGATAATTTGTGTTCCTCTTGTATTAACTTTCCTATAATCCTATTTTATTGATATTCATCTTGCTTACATTGATTTTTTTTGTTTGTTCAGGATTCTTTTGTACAATCGCATTTAAAGTTTCTGAATACTGCTAACAAGTAAGTCGATCAATCATATTGTTTTTTTCAAGATCACATATTTGTGGCCGTCAGGCCTATTTAACGGCTGAATGGGATATCTATATTTTTGTTTACAACTGATTATCTTTCCTTTCTTTTTTTTCTTTTTTTCTTTTTTTTTTTTGCAGGGAGGAGTTGAAGCAACTAAAGGTGAAGTCTTATACATCTCCCTTTCAGGTGTCTATATCCTCATTTTCCTCCATTTAATATCGTCATGTTTGATTACTTCTTTCAGGGAATCGGGGAGAAGAGAGCCGCTTATATTGTTGAGTTGCGGAATCGGTCTCCAGAACCCTTTAAGAATGTAAGCGAGCTAAAGTTTCTTTCTGTTCCTTTTCCTTTTCACCTCTGTTAATGGTTGCAATTTCCACAATGACCCATCTCAAATGAAAATTTTCATGTCATTTGTTTACAGCTCGAAGATTTGGAAAGCATTGGCCTGTCGGCTAAGCAGGTATCTTTTCTTCCCTTTTACTAGTAATTTCAACCTCTTGTTTGATCTTTCTTGATTCATATGCAAAGGCTAAGAAATTTTCAAGTTCATTTTAAATGAGAACCTTGATCATTAAGTTGCGGATTTTTTCCTCTTGGGGCTGCAGATCAAGGGAATGATGAAAAAGGCAGTGGAAGGTCTTTTCTAGTCTAATTTAGTGACCTAATATATGTTTTTCGGTGAAATGCTCCCATTAGCAACCTGTGGTTGCTGTAACCTGTAAGATCAATGGATTGATTATCCCAGAAAATTGACTGTTTGTGTTGTTCTTATATGGTAATGCGGTTTCAATGTTGGGTTTATCAAGTGTCACTGGTTGCCTTTTTCTTTTTCGTGATTTTCAAGCCATTTTGCTGCCATACTATCTAACATCTCTATTCTCAAAGTATTCCTTATAAGATATTAGCAATTCGAAAGGGTAGCATTGTTGTAGAAGAGAGGATTTGAACAGAACGTGACCTGCAGATCTTTCACTTGTATATGCTAAGATACCTGCTGTTGTCTAACCCTGGATGACCTGATCTTTTGATTCTTTCCAATCACATCTTTGCATTCAAGATGCTTTGCATTCTAACCATCTTTCTTTTACCAATAATAATAGTAATAACACTACAAAAATCCTCGGAACAGGCGACTAATGTTTTTAGTCGCTAAATGGGGGATTTTAGTTGCAAAATCAAAAAGGCGACTAAATTGCGACTAAAAACCCTCGTCGCGAAAACCTTCCTCGCTAATTTATAATAGCGACTAACAGTATTTT
>JAOVYX010014500.1:0-31784 GCA_035668315.1 Drosera spatulata
TTCGAGTGAAACAAACCAAAACCCTAGAAATCATGATCAGAAGATAATTGGGAATGAGAGTATGAGAAAGATTACGGTTTTTTTTTTTTTTTTCTCAGCGGCGATGCGGAGAGAGGAGAGGAGGTTTGGATAAGGGCTTTTTTTTGTTTTGGTTCGTTTTGATTTTGCATTTGTTCGCTGATGAAGATCGGTGGAGGGTGAAGAGGAACGGTGAAGCATTGTGAGGGGGTTGTTTGGGCCTTTCGTGGGTCAGAGAAATGGCCCAATGCTATTGGGTCATCGGACAGTCTTTCTCGATGTTTGATTTTTCTGAGGTACAAAATTTGTTCCCTTCATCCCCGTAAAGATTGTAAAACAATGACGGATGACTTGACATTTAGTATTGTCAAAATACCGGCCGGGCCGGGTCAGATTTCAATCCAGACTTCAAAGCCTGACATAATTTCTCGGACTGCCCGGCCTGTGGGTTTTGGTCGGACGGATCTTATAGGCTTTGTCCCCGGTGGATCCCAGTCCGACCTAGCCATGGTCTGAGCCTCCAGTTGATCGGACGGGCCGGGTTTTTGTCCATCCGACACGGTCAACGATAACCCCTTTAAAAAAACAATTGGTAGAAATCGTCACTAATTTCTGAAAAACGTTAACGGTTTTAGTGTTTTTTGGATGCACAATCAGAATAGAAATATTGGTATTTCATATGTGCGAAAACCGGTGACAGTTTTTGGTAAAACGTCAACGTTTTCGATCAGTTGAGAGAAGGTTTTTTCTCTGTGCAAAACGTTGACGTTTTAAAGAAAGCCGATGACCTTTTTTTAATTTCCGTTGACGTTTCTGGGAAAATGTGAACAAAATTTTGATATAAAAATTAATCCCCAACGGCTCTTTTCATGAAAAATGATCAAAATATCCTTTCCAACAACTATATAACGGCTATATTTAGGGGCATATATGTCCATTAAATGTAGTCATGCTTTTCTATAAATAAAATTTCATCCAATCAATAACAACTACACATTCCAAGCAAATCATTCATTGTCTACTTCATATTCATCAAAAAAAAAATCTCACTTCTTCAATATTTCCTTTCTAATCTTGAAGTTTACAAAATACATCTTATTTACTTGTGATCATTGATCAAGAAGCTTTGAAGTTGTGCCATCAAACCGGATTGGAGAAGTCTCGAAGCTTAATTTTGAAGGATCCAAAATCCAATAACCGGCACAAGGGCTTTGGTGTTTAGTAAGATATTTGTTTCATTGTTTGAATAGTTTTTTATATAAACTTTAGACAATGACATCTTCATCGCATCCTTTTGATGATGACCGACATGTTTTTAACACCTTAGATATTGAGGAGAGATTTATGCCCGAGGACTTGGATGTCCAATCAACGCTTCCACCCTCTATTGATCCGGAATCCCAACCTTCGCTAGAAACGGAAAGGTCTAATACACCTAGTGTTTTTACGGAAAGGAAACAATCTCAATTTTTACTATATTTTGATAAGATTTTAAAAGATGATAGGTTGTGAAAGGGTAAATGTAAAGTTATGGTATGATATTCACCGCGGACAAAGATAAGACTCACTTAAATAAGCATTGATCGATTTGTTACGCTAGTAAAGTTAATGTTGAGAAAGGTCAATTATAATTTAAACAAGGTGGTTTATAGAATTATGATCAAAAAAGCAACGTGAGTATTTGGTCAAGTTTATTGTTCATAATGAATTACCTTGGGAGTTTTGTCGATAATCCAAAATTTACTAGATATGTATAAAACGGATTACAACCACTTTATGAAAGAAATCATAAGAACACTATTAGAAGTGATGCATTGTGACTTTATGTGGAAGAGAGGAAGTCCTTGATTTAGTTTTTTGAAGCATTTGAAATTAGTATTTCATTGACATCTGATGTGTGGACTATTAATTTTTCTATACCATATATATATGTTATCGCACATTGGATTGATAATGATTTTACTATTATCAAACGTATCATTGCAATTAGATTGTTTGCATATCCACATACATCTGTCGAAATCTATGAAGTGATCATGAGTATATTGCGTGAATTCAAAATTGTCAATAAAATCTTATGCATTTCATTTGGTAATGTTTCTAACAATAATGGTGCGGTGGATGATTTGAAAATACAATTGAGGCCCATATGTGATGGCATTTTGTTTCATATTAGATATGTGTGTCATGTGATTAACTTGATTGTGAAAGATTGATTGGGTGATAAAGTTTTTTTGTCTCCATATGTTCAATGTGTACGAAATATTGTGTTGTTTGCAAATAGTGGTTGAAAAAGATTGTAGGCATTTAAGGGGAGGTGTCGCACAATGAATGTGTTATTCAAGAAACCAATTCTAGACGTCCAACATCGATAGAACTCCATTTTTTTTGATGCTGGAGCGAGCTAAGGAGGTATATACCGAATTCTTGAGGTATGAATGTCCCAAGAAAAGACCAACCCAAGATTGTTGGTATGTTTTGAAAGGTTTGGTGAACATGTTAAGAGTTTTTTTTTATCTTGCAACAAATGACTTGTCCGGTGTTTATTACTCGGCTTCTCAGTTAGTTCTTGAACACTTAGCGAAAATTGCAAAAACTTTTCATGTCCATAGGGGCATACCTATTTTGGCCATAGTGGTTACAAACATGAAAGTTAAATTTCAAAAATACTATGAAGATATCCCTCATATTTTTTCAATAGCATGTGCTTTAAATCCACTAATCAAGTGTGAAGGAGTTGAAGGAATCTTAGAGGACATAGATAAGCATTTAAACATAGTGGATAGTACTAAAATTGAAGATTTTAGATATGCAATGAATGAAGCGTATAGACATTATGATTCAAAATATGGTAGAACTTGAATTGTTGATCCAAGTTCTCAAGATGAATCATCTTTTCATGGTAGTAGTAGGGAAGCAAGATTGAAAAATCTTCTTAAGAGGAAAAAAAACTAGTCATATCCCATCATCTTTTAATGAACTAATTTTATACGCAAATAATGATTTTCTAAATTTTTTAACATCCGAACAAGTCGAGCATTTTCACATTTTGATGTGGTGGAGAGTGTTGGGTACTCATTATCAAATTTTGAGGAACATAACACGGGATTTGTTATGTGCACAACCTTTAACGGTGACTTTCGTGTCTTATTTTTTCGCAAGTGGAAGGGTGCTTGATGATAGAAGAAGTCGTCTATGGCCACAATCATTGGAGTGTTTGGTTTGTTGGAAGGACTATCTTAATACCAAGTATCGTGAAAAGGACAAGGAGGAGGAGCGGCAAATATATTCCGATGGGAGCATGGAAGAGATGGATGAGGCAATTTAAAATCTAGAGTAGATGATTTTCAACTTAGTCCATTTTAAATTTTTAATTCAAGTCCTAATTTGTGCTCTTCTGATTCTCAAGATAAGGTTTATGTCCCCCTCGTTTTGTAATATTTACACACATCAATAAAATATCAAGGTTTCGTCCATGACCTAAATAAGTTTGGGCTTGATCGATGTAAGATAATATTATTCAATACATTTGTGATCAAGTATCTAAGTTTTTAAGATTGAAGAAACCGACAACGGTTTCAGAAAAACGTTGATGTTTTCTACTTAAATTTTTGACGCACTTTAGGCAGAACTCTGTGGTTTTTGAACACATGTAAATCGAAAATGGTTCTTGAAAACCGTTGACGGATTTTGTGAAAAATTTGTGTATCTTTTGGACAGAATTCTGGGGTTTTGAACATATAAAAACCGACAACGGTTTCTGTCAGAAATCGCTTCGCTATCCCTAAATCGGCCACGATTTCTTCACTCTCTCTCTTATCTTCTAAACTTGTCGAAAATCTTAATTCCCTAATTTCACTTCCTCAACCTTTCTTGCATCAATTCTTGTCAAATTTCACCCCCTCTACTCCATTACACTCATTCTTAACTCGATTCTTAAAAAAAAAACACATCGAAATCCGAAGTCTGCACCCAAAATCATGAAACCCTAACTTCAACCATTTCACCATGTATCTCCTTCAATGCATGTTAATCTTTGTTCTTATATCCATGACGACGGGAAAAGGGAGAAGACCAACAAGGGATAAAGATTTTCTAGAGAGCGATGGTTCATCTTCGAGTATAACTCCACCCGCTTCACCTCCACAACCACGACACAATCCCGGGAGAGCTACAAGGGATATGGACAAAGGCAAAGTGATTGCGTCCTCCAAGCCACCGCATGTGAAGATGATGACATGAAGAAAACCTGGCCCATTGAGGGTTGATCCGGATCGTCGTCTCAACATTCCTCCACCTCCACCTCCAACTCCAAGGCCAATTGTGAAGAAGGATGCTCAACCTCAACCAACGATAACCAATGTTTGTTTATGTGACTTTATTTTTGATCAATATCGTAATGTGTACCGCTCTCAATCGATGAATGAAATCCAATATGGTTATGTTGTAGATTTGGAATGGTTTGAGAGTAACCACTTTGGGAGGTTGAAGGTTTGTTTTGAGGCACAAGGGTGGGGTGACTTAGTGACAAACTGAAGCACAAGGTGTTATCCGGATGTAGTGCGTTTGTTTTATGCACATTTTCAAATAGATAAGAATCAATTTATGCATTTCACGAGTTATGTGAGGGGGAGGAGTATTGTGTTAAATCCGGAGGTGGTTGGTAAAGCCTTTGGAATTCCTTATGAAGGAATTGATGAGGCAAAGCACAGTTGTTAGGAGATGGTTCAAGACTTCAATGTAAAACAAGCTTGTGAGGAGTTATTGAAATATCGGATGACAAAACCCTATACTTTTCATGCAAATGAATTGGATCCTGAGATGAGACTTCTTCATCTTGTTGTTGTGCGATGGTTGAAAGGGAAGACGGGAGGGATGGATGCCGCCACAAAAAATGAAATTCTTCTCATTTATGTTATGGTAAAGCAATGGAACATAAACCTTCCATATTTTCTTCTTTATCAAATGGAGAAATGTGCTAAGGATAAAAACCGGTCTCTTACGTTCGGGAATTATATTTCTCGGATTGTGGAATACCTTAATGTGCTTGACCTTAGTTTGGAGACGAATGTCATTGATGGCTCTTTCAAGATCTTGGGTTCTATGAGCATATGATGATTTTAAAGTGGTCTTTGAACTCTACCACCGGATTTTGGGAGCTTCAATGAGAGCGAACCGTCACCAAAAAGTAAATGAAGCATTCTAAAACTTCGGGATATGATCTTGAAGGTGTTAGAGTAAGATGGAGGGCAACAGAGACCACTACTCAACAACATCAAGGTGATGAAGATCAAATGGAGTATAATTCTTCTCATATAAGTCTTTCCTCTTCTTCATTTGTGCAGTATGATCCGTATAGTGTTTCTTATTTTTCGGATGAGGAATGTGGACATTGTCATCACTATGATGCCATGGTGAATAGCATGGCTGACATGTCTACGAACTTTTCGGAGCTTCGAGAAGAAGTACACGACCTCCGACAATCTTATGGGATATTGGAGGATAGTCACTATGAAATGACCTATTATATGAGGCAATGGATGTTTGCAAACAATATTCCTCCTCCATCACCTTGAGATATGAATGTTCCTCCTCCTCCGGTTCATATTTCTCCCTCACCGTCACCTCATTCAAGTCCGAAAACTATACCATGGGATACCATGAATGAGGAGCGTTGATCATTGTATCTTTTTATGTTTATCAGTTTATGCGTTGAACTTCAAAGAGTTGTATCTAAGTATCTTTGGATATTTCGGAGGTGTGTTTGGATATTTGTTCATTTCGGATGTTATTTGGATACTTTGATCTTCGGATATTGTTTGACGTATTTGATTCGACGTTTAAACTTTTTTTTATGATATTTTGGTGTAATGAATGTGTCAAGTATTAATGTACATGGCAAAACACACTATAAAGTTTTGATACTCTATGAAGCAAGTCCTTGTTTTTGCCTACAAACCAAAAAATCGTGACCGATTTCTGAAAAACGACAACGTTTTTTAACTCTAAAAAATGTCTGAGAGCATTGATTTTGATATTCATAAAAAATGTCTACGTTTTCTATAAAAACATCCACGCTTTTAGACAAACGTCATCGGTTTTAGGAAAAACGTTGACGGTTTTTGTCGAATACACACTAGTTTCTTAATTCACAAAAAAGGCAACATTTTCAATAAAAACGTCAACGCTTTTAGACAACCATTACCGGTTTTAGAAAAAAACGTCAACGATTTTTTGGAGTTTGAGAACATACACACTGGACAAAAAAACATCAAATGAACACATAGAAAACGTTGACTTTTTCTGATAAACATTACTAGTTTTCTTTATACATTTCATATTCAATATATTTTTCACTGGTCGGGTTAAAATCCGTTCGACGGGCCGTCCGTCCACTGGACCGGATCAAATCTGGATCATGGTCGGATCGGGCCGGGCCGGACAAGCCAAGCCTAAATCAGTGTCCGATCCGGCCCGTGTCCTGGGGTCGGATTTCGAAAAACCCGTCTGATAGCCATCGGGCCGGACTAAGCCCGAACAAGACTCGGATGGATCAGGCCGAACGGATGGACTGGGCCACTTTTTGACAACCCTACTGACATTACAAAGTAACTTTATCAAGTCAACTTTGGATTAATGTTTATTAAACAGATCGGCCATATGTTTCACGATTTGGAGTATCACAAAGAACCGAAGTTATGTGATTTGATGTATTAAGAGAACAAACATTAGTGTATAGGAGATAGGCGATGATCATGTTTCATCCACCAATTACTTCAAACGTTGTCGAATGTCTGAAAAATCTTAGAAGTTTGATACATCTAAAACCACTAATCAACGATCAAGGATATGGGCTTCATTTTTCTTCCTTTTTGAAATCCAGGGCTACCTCAACAACTGTCCAGGATTCCACAATCACCAAAACCCCTAAATGGCAAAAACCAGTACACCCAAATGGGTCCTTTACCCACGATCGGGTCGGGTCCTTTGACCCGGGCAAGCAACCCTGACACCTTGAGCCAGATGAAACATGGCATTGGCAGCATGATCAGAAAACCTCATCAAAATTTGCCAACAAAGAGATCCCCTGTGAAACCGACCTATGAGTATTCACAAATCAGTTCATCGCTGACCACACACCCCATTACTCATCATTTCCTTTTCTGCCCCTTTTCATCTCCGAGACTGGGACTTGACCTAACGCACCCAAAACTTTAAAAAATTGATTTTGACCCCTTTTTCTCATCTGTTTTCTACTTGTAGCGTTGTTTGGCAGTGACCCAGTTGCTATAATTGAGTACCCACATAGGTTTTCTTCAAGGTTTTGAATTTTGGGTGAAAACCCATTATTTTTTTGCATCAAAGTTTTGATCTTTGGGGGTGAGAAAGGGATGGTGGGAGGAGAGCAAAATGGGAAGAAGAAGAAGAAGAGGGGTGGGTGTGGGAGGAGGAAGATGACTGCTGAGCAAGCTCAGGCTTTGAGGGATGTGAATGAGTGGGTTTACTTGGAGAAAAGGGGTTGTGATGTATCTGCATCAGATGATGACGATGATGATTTTCGTGGGTTTTTGCCTAGGGTGATGATGGATCCTAGGGTTTCTGACGAAAGGGTTTCGTTTGAGTTGCATTGCCATTCGATTTTCAGTGATGGCTTCTTGTCTCCTAAAGCCCTTGTTGAGAAAGCTCATCAAAATGGGGTGAGCCTTTTTTTTCCCCCATCTTTTTGATGGCTTAGATGACGAGTTTGGTATTTGTTAGATTTGCTACAGTGTTTTGTGAATCTTGATCTGATCTGACCTGTGATATTTATGTTGCAGTTCCATTTTTTATGTGTTGTACTTGTTTCATGAATTAAATGTGTGTGTTACTATGTTGGCAACTGTGCTAGTGGATTGGGTCTGTTTTGCTTTTACAGTATGGAGTATCAATTTCTCACTTCAACGAGTCACAGGTTATGTTGCTGCTTTTTGCTTGGTTTTGTTGCTTGTTGTACTCCTGTACTTTATTGAGATAGAATGTACAAGTGGAGGATGAGTACTTGTAGTGATTGAATTGTTGGTTTGACAAGTGTTTATCCTGGGTACCCTGGTCTGAACCGAGATTCTTCTCAACTAGGTATATGGGTGTATAATACCAGTACAATTTTGACCAAAAAAGGTACAATTTACTATTTGTAGTGTGTTCGCCAATATAGTTGTAGTTCATTTGTAGACGATAATATTCTTTTGACCATGCGACCGTGACAGTGTGTCCTGTAGTTGTTAATTTGATTCATTGATTGATTAATCTTGCTTCTCTGTCCAACTGTCGATCATGTGTCAAGTCCTGGACTTGAGGCAAGATATATGTACTGTTTATTCTGTTCGGGATCTTAGATACCTGAATATAATCGTTGACGAACCGTTTGAGTGATCATTATCAACGATGCACCTATCAAAATGTCTAAAGCTCCCGAAGGACTCGCTGAAACCTTATGCTTGGTTTCCAAGGCTTTGGGGCCCGCTACACCAATTAGTCTTGCTTAAGTGTTAGGCATAATCTTTGGAAGTTGTTGATGTTTTGCACATTTGACGAGAATGTGGTGCATAGTGGTTTTTACTGAACATAACAATTGGGCCAAATATTCACGTAATATACAAGTGTGTCTTCAAGCTATTTGCCGAACGTGTGATTTGTTGCTTCATTGTGTTCAGAACAGGTGAAAGTTCTTGCCCTGACTGATCACGATACAATGGCTGGCATCCCTGAGGTTCAAGAAGCAGCTCAGAGATATGGCATCAAAGTAATTCCTGGTGTCGAGATCAGCACAATTTTCTCTTTAGAGTACGTTTCTAGTTGTTTTCTGTTTTCTCCGGTGAATTTTCTGTTACTATTGTTTCATTTTAATTTGTGCGCCATGTGCCTCTTGGAAAACATGTCACCGTGAAACCTCTATCTAGGAAAGGAATCTTTGTAATTTATCAGATAGGAATCTTTGTATTTACATTATATTTCTGTTTGTCTTTTGCTGGTTGATTTCTCGGTATGAAAACATGTCAGCATGAAACCTCTATCTAGCATCCTGTATATAACATATCTGTCCCTATACATTTTGTGCCTGTATGTATATGATATCTGCATTGCTGAGTCATTTTGGCAAATGAATTTGATGAATGGGCAGAGATGATCCGGCATCAGAAGAACCGGTACACATCCTTGCTTACTATAGCAGCTGTGGGCCTACTAGATATGAAGAGGTGGAGAAGTTCCTGGCCAACATTCGAGATGGGCGATTTGTGCGTGCTAAAAACATGGTGTCCAAGCTGAATATACTCAAAGTGCCAGTCAAGTGGGAGCGTGTCACGAAAATCGCGGGTAGTGGAACTGCTCCAGGGAGACTTCATGTAGCCAGAGCATTGGTTGAGGCCGGTCATGTGACAGATCTGAAACAGGCGTTTGCTCGTTATCTTTATGATGATGGACCTGCATATTCCAGGGGAAGTGAACCTTCAGCTGAGGAAGCTGTAAGGTTAATATGTGATACCGGGGGTCTAGCTGTCTTGGCTCATCCATGGTCGTTGAAGAATCCTGCACTGATAGTCAGGTGTTTAAAAGAGGCAGGCCTTCATGGGATCGAAACTTATAGAGGCGATGGCAAACTCTCAGGTAGGATAATCTTAACAGTATGACTTGCCATGGAAATGTTTCTTGCGCTTGTATGAATGCCGTGTTCTTATTGTTTCTTTGTTTTTTACGATTGTTATGTCTTTATTTTTTTCCTGTTGGAGCTTTGATTGATCATTGTCAACAGCTTACAGTGACCTAGCTGATGCATATGGACTCGTCAAGCTTGGAGGGTCTGATTATCATGGCCGAGGTGGGAACCATGAGTCCCTTCTTGGTAGCGTGACCCTCCCAGTGCTGGAAGTGGACGAATTTCTCAAATTCGCTCGTCCCATTTGGTGCAATGCCATAAGGAACATCTTGGAGAGGTACGCCGAGGATCCTTCCGTAAGTAACCTGGAGAATATCACCAGGTTTGAGAAGACCAGGATCGCCAAGGGAACGTGTGGCAAGGACTTGATCAATACTTGTTTGTCGTTGTGGCTGACTCGAGAGGAGGTGCAAACCCCAGAATTCCAGGTCACCATGTCGAAGCTCTCACTTGTTGCAGCAAATTGAGGGAAAGTCAACAAGTATGGTCGCCAGGTTATTGTTGCTCAGAGACCCCATTTTTTAGCCTTTGGATTCGGTTCCCATACTTTTTTCCTTTTCATGGCTCCATCATACGTTGTAGTCATAGATAAGGAAAGAAGAACATGGCAATCGCGGTTTTTGTATTATGCTCTTTGCTCTGATCATAGATCCGCAGCATGAATTTGTCGAAGTTCTTATTCAAGTCACATTACCGATCCATGTCTTCCAAAAGATGTGCATTTCAGAAAGCAGAAACCACAGTCTGCTTTCCTTGCCTGGATTATGGAGTCTTGAGCAGCACTGCAACAGAAGTCCGATCCTTGGTGCAGGAGCATGATATTAGCAAATGCGAATCGAGTGTGATTGTATTTGGCAACCACACTCGTTATCCAATGGACTTGGTGATCTAATTTATGATGACAATTCTCTTGCTGACAGTTTCTGTATGTCCTGTGGTTCATGTGTAAGCTCGTTTTCAGTCTACTTTATCAAAGAGGGATAAAACCTATGACAAAAAGTCGCTAGAACTTTAAATTTGGTGTAAATATCCGCAATCAGTAAACTAAACCAGGAACACGAATGAATGATCATCGATCACCATGACACGAGGATGTAGTGAATCTTCTTCGTCTTCCTCCTTCATGTCAGATACAGTCTCGGGCAAGGAGCTTTGGCTTCTCTGAGAAGGCCTTGGTTAAACAGCGCTCAACATATCAGCTGAATTTGCCCAACTGTGTCTTCTTTCTTATCGCCTTCTGACCATGATAGACAGCAGAGTCTACTATTCCAGAAACTGTAAATATACCTGAAGGAAAAAGAGAAACAATAGAAATCCAAATATGAACCACATCAGGTTGCAATGACGGAATTTCTCCCTACAACTACAAGCTTCTGCACAAGCCTGGGGCATTGATTCAGGAAAAATTCTTGCATACGCTTTCTAAATGTCATTAAGATCACACCTAGCAATCGTTTGCATTATTAGAAAGCGAATCCTGATGAAGGTAAAAAAATTTGAGCCTAGACTAATAGGCATCACTAGATTTAAAGCCTATGTCCCCGTTTACCCATTAAACATTTGAATGTCACCAACAATGTGTCTCCCTATTTATATAAATTAGAAAGCATTACCGCAATTAGTCTTACAGAATATAACAGGAGGAGAAAACAAGAAACTCGGATCTGAACTGCTAGCTATCAGCATTTCAAGATAGTTTGACTAATGATTTATGCATTTCAACAGTAACTTACTCGTCCTAGAAAAGGTTTGAAGGCAAGAGTTGTCGTAGTAGGCCCATCAAAAGAGCATATAGAAGGGCGAAGCGGAAAAGAAACGTAACGATAATGATACCTCCAACGATGGCACAGACATTTGTGATGAAGTGCAAGAATGACATGTGCTTCTCAGTAAAAGTCACCTGCAATCAGCAACAGAACGATGTGTGAAATATATCTGATCACTTCTCCACTAAAACAACTTCTACAAAAAGAGCAAATGGTCACACTGTCATGCCGACTATGTGCTTCTAATAAACCTTAAACACCTTGAACATCACGCAGCTCAACCAGTCACTATACATCATGGTAGCTGTCACAGGGCCAAATTTTTCGCTTGCTTGTTTAGCGAATTTGATCCTGTGCGGCTTGATTCCCACACGAACCAATCAACCTACTCACTCAAGGATCACAACAAGTCACAACAAACCAAGGCACACGAATTACAGGAGCAATCCCAACTTTATTGCAAAATCGCTTTACAACAAAGATCCCTCAAGCCTGGGTTTACAACCTGTTTACAGACTTTGTGTTTGCACTCTGCCACAAAGGTAATGATCCTCACTCTATGCGTATGTACAAAGCATTACAATTCGTAGCCTTATATGCAAGTCTGACAGAGGCTATTACAAGTCAAGAGACACAGCTTTTCATGAATCAACACAACCCAGGGACATGCCAAACAGCTTCAGGAACAAGGCCAACTGCTCTGGAACCCAACTGCTGCCAATCTGAGCCTTGTTTCTTACCACAGAAACGTTTCCAGCTCATTGCTTCCTGATTTGCTTGCGTTCCCTTCAAGTTCCAGCGTGATTCAATCCCATCGTCAAGGGTCTCGCTTGATACCGTTACCGAACGGTCCAAACATTTGGCTAAACATGTTCAGCCACAGTGCGCATCCGACTTTGCATCCCATCTTGTTTCTTGGCCACCACAGCCAAGCATAATTCGAGCGTTCCTCGATCATCATCAAACCGAGGTTCGTTTCCTTCCCACCATTGTCTAAGGTCATCATCACACATATACATCATGCCCAATGCTAAGAGGAACATTGGGGGTTAGAGGACTCAGGCTTGCGTTCAGGCATCAAGGCATTTTTGTGTTTCTCCCCCATAATATAGATAACATAAAAAACTCGACATGGCACTAACAACCCTTACCCTTCCACATCTGGTACAATTTTGTCATCCAAGGTTAAGAATCAAACCAGCCTTGTCGCTATCAAACGCCTTGCCTTGTCCATCTCGAATCATCACAAAGAACATGCTTCGTTGCTCGTTTGGCCCTTGGATGTTCCAAAGTTAACATCCAAGTCCAAACGTCGCAACGCGTTGAATATCGCTGCTTTGCCTCAGTCGCCTCGCTTGTGGCCTCGCGCTCGCTGAAGCGTCCAAGCGCGAGACATCATTCATCATGCTTAACAAGGGTCTAACATACCACCCCCACCAGAAGAACCCGACGTCCTCGGAGGGTACTATGTCCAGTATTGCTTAATCGCTTCATCAAACTGCCACAGTGCAATCTCATTTTCCCACGTTGCGTCTGCCTCAGATTCACCCTTCCATTGTACCAGGAAGTGCGTCTTGCGGTTTCTCTTGTTCATGTCTTCGGTCCTGTGCTCCAAGATCTTCTCGATCTTCTTTTCATACTGCTTATGAACTTTCGGCGAGGCACGCTTCGCTTGGACCCGATCTGGCTCGCCTTCCACATAAGGCTTCAAGAAACTCACATGGAATGATGGGTGAATTTTCAGACGTTCTGGAAGTTGTAGACGATAGACGAGGCTGCCAATCTTCTTCACAACTTCAAAGGGACCATCGTACTTCAGGACCAGATCCCGATGCACCTGCTTTTTGCTTATCTTTTTCCAAATCTGGGGAGTCAGTTTGCGTAAGACTTTGTCCCCAACTTGAAACTCCAATGACCGACGGTGTTGATCGGCATACTTCTTCATCCGCTTCTGGGCTCATCGCAGGCTCTCTTACGCTTCCACGAACATCTCCTGTCTGGAACACGCAAAGCGATAGGCAGCGGGACATTTGCCCCCAATCCGCTGCAAGGCCACTTCTTGAGGCGTGAGAGGTTGATGTCCCGTTGCCAACTCGAAGGGGCTGAGGCCTGTCGCCGAGGAGCAGTGCAGATTGTAACATAATTGTGCCGAATCCAACAATTCCAACCAGTTTTTCTAACTTGTTGTCACGAAGCGCCTCAGGTATTCCTCAAGTAATTGGTTCATCCGCTCTGTCTGACCATCAGTTTGCGGATGGTTTGCTGTGGAAAACTTCAATTCTGACCCCCATCTGATTGAAGAGCGTTGTCCAGAACCGCCATGTGAAGCGGGGATCCTTGTCGCTCATTATGTCTCCGGGCAAACCAAAGTACTTGACAATGTTTCTGTAAAATAGAATCGCTGCTTGCTCCGCTGGGCATGGATCAGGAGCCGGAATGAACACACCATACTTTGACAATCGATCCACCACCACAAGGATCGAACTGTTCCTATCAACTTTGGGAAATCCCGAGATAAAATCCATCGAAATGGAAATCCAGGGCTTCTCGGGGATAGGCAGGGGCTACAATAATCCTGCCTCCTCCTTCCTCTCGAGTTTGTCCGCTTGACATACGAGGCATGATTTGACATGCCTCGATGTCGTCTTCCATCTTTGGCCAATAGAATGAACGAGCCAACAATGAGAGCATACGTTCACGTCCAGGATGGCCAGCCAACGAGAGTCATGAGACTCCCTCATGATCCTCGTTCTCAGTTTTGCATTTGGAACATAAAGACGACCACCCTTGAAGTACAAAAGTCCATCATCCAGCCAATACTTGCGAACCAGGCCCTCTCGCACCTGTTCCGCAAGTTTCTTGTACTCAGCAACATTCTCTGACAAGACCTTCACTTCGTCAAGGAAATCTGTCTCCACTTGAGTCAAGGCCGTCACATACTCAGTGACTTCCTTCCGACTCAGGGCATCGACGACAGAATTTTGCTTCTCAGGTTTGTGCACCCACATGAAGTCAAACTGGGCAAGAAATTCCTGCCATCTGCTTGTTTCATGGAGAGTTTCTTTTGCGTCTTGAAGTATGTGTTGGCAACATTGTCTGTCACCACAGTGAACTTCGTCCCCAACAAGTAATGCTTCCATACTTCAAGGCAGTACACGACCGCAGTCATTTCTTTCTCGTGTGTCGAGTACCGCTACTCGCAGTCCCTCAGTTTTCGACTTTAAGAGGCAACATGATGATTGTCTTGGACCAGGACCCCTCCTATAACCCTGTCCGATGCATCAGTGTGTACTTCAAAAGGCACATCAAAGTCTGGTAACCGCAGCACTGGTTCAGACGATATGACCAACTTCAGTTTCTCGAACGCTTCCTCACACTTAGGCTTCCATTCCCACTTGTGATCCTTCCGCAATCCTCATTTGCCAATATCCCGATCTGAGATCCAACTTCGTGAAATGGGACGCCTTGGACAAACGATCAAACAAATCCGCTACGTTTGGAATCGGATATTTGTTCTTGATAGTCACCTTGTTCAGCGCCCGGTAGTCAACACACATCCGCTGAGAACCATCAGCCTTAGTTTGAAACAGAACGACGGCACCATACGGAGCTTTTGAGGATTGGATCAAGCCTGTATCCAAAAACTCGTTCAACTGCTTCCTCAATTCCGCCAACTGGGACGGACTCATCTGGTATAGGGCTTGGGCAGGGGGTCTGGAACCAGGTTTCAGTTCGATCTTATGATCAACAGCACGCCTTGGAGGGAGTACCTTGGGCAATTCAGGGGGCATAACATCACTGAATTCCCTCAGTAACCCTGCAACTTCGTCGGGGACTTCCTCAAACTCCCCTGATTTGGTCTCAAACAGCATCACAAGGAATGTTTTGCTCCCTTTCTTCAGACCTAGCTTGATCTGTATGGCTGAACACATCTGGACTCGAGCCCTTACTTCCTTCTCTCGGTTCGGATAAACACCCTGAATGAACGAAGGTGTTCGCTTATCTGCGACAAACAGTCCGCTCAGATGAGGCATCACGACAACCTTGGCATCGATCAGGAACTCGTTCCCAAGGATGACGACGAAATCATCCAAAGGAACAGCGGTCAAACTACACTTTCCTTTCCACGACCTCACCACAAGGTGCACCACCGCACATCTGCTGGATGGCGATGCGACAACATTAACGGTCTTGATCTTGCTCCCACTTTGCATGAGACTCAGGCTCAGTCTCGAAACAACTCGATCAGACACGAAGTTGTTTGTCGTCACAGTATCAACCATCGCCAAGATCTCTCTGCCGTTCACCAATGTTTTGACATACATTAGCGAACAAGGTTTGGGGGCGATCTTCTCAGACTGGATTGCATTCACCAACTGTAAAGGATTGACACGCGAGGCAAACCCCGAGTCCTCCGTGTCCTCACTAGCAACCATCGTGCTTAACTTCGCTTTGCTTGGACAGTCCCGCATGAAGTGCGGTTCGCCACAGACATAGCACCCTGCTTTGCTCTGTGTCGAACCTGTTCGAGAATCGGTCCTGATCTTGTCGCGAGTATCATATTTTTTACTCGACTTCGATGAGGACGTCTTCCCCTTGCGTCTGGCATCCTTGCTAGCGTTCCCTTTATCTCGCTTTCCCAAGGCCTGATCCGACCGCCTACTCGGACCTGATGTTGTGGATTTGAAATCAACAAGTCCCTCGACGACAGCAATTACGGTAGGCAATTCTTTGACATTCTGCCTACGCAATTTTGCTTGAGCCCACGGTTGCAATCCAGACATGAAATTGAACATCTTGTCATCCTCTGACATGTTCTTGATTCCCAGCATCAAGGGCGTAAACTCCTTGATATAGTCACGAACCGAGCCCATCTGTCTCAATTCCTTCAGACTCTTCCTGGCAAGCCAAGCAGTGTCGAGGGGAAGGAATTGCTCCCTCAATTCCCTCTCCATTGCTTCCCATGTTTGGATCCCAGGCCTTCCAGCGGTCTCGTCATCGTTCACCCGATTACGCCACCAAAGCTTGGCATCCCTAGCCAAATACATGCTTGTGATGGTCACACGATCCGCCTCTGGAATCCGAGCAGCCTTGAAGTACTGCTCCACGTCCCATAGGAAATTCTCCAAGTCCTTAGCGTTTCTGGCACCGCTAAAGGGCTTGGGTTCAGGCACCTTCACCTTTGAAGACACTCCGCTTGTCTCCGAAACAGAACTAGGACTCGCTGTTACAAACTGCTTGAGCAAGACCACCTCTCCGCTCACGGTCCTCAGTTCGCATGAACTTTGTCTTCAGGCTTTTGATCAAAGCCCGAAGTTCACGGTCCTTGTCCGTCAATCCTCCCAATATTACTTTGTTCTCGGCCTCGAGATCTGCAATTCTCTTCTGCAGGCTCAGCAACTCAATGCCCATGTCATGGCACTGATTCGAGAAGGTGTCATCTTCTTCTGAGACTCGCTGACCCACGAACTCCTCGAGCGCGGTCAGACGAACCCCAAGTTCTACAGTCGTCATCATGATGGCAGAAACTTTGCCACGTTCTCCCCAAAACAATGGCTGCTCTGATACCAACTGTTACAGGGCCAAATTTTTCGCTTGTTTGTTTAGCGAATTTGATCCTGTGCGGCCTGATTCCCAAACGAACTAGTCAATCTACTCACTTAAGGATCACAACAAGTCACAACAAACAAAGGCACACGAATTACAGGAACAATCCCAACTTTATTGCAAAATCGCTTTACAACAAAGATCCCTCAAGCGTGGGTTTACAACCTGTTTACAGATTTTGTGTTTGCACTCTTCTACAAAGACAATGATCCTCACTCTATGTGTATGTACAAAACATTACAATTCGTAGCCTTATATACAAGTCTGACAGAGGCTATTACAAGTCAAGAGACACAGCTTTTCATGAATCAACACAACCCAGAGACATGCTAAACTGCTTCAGGAACAAGGCCAACTACTCCAAGTGCTCTGGAACCCAACTGCTGCCAATCTGAGCCTTGTTTCTTGCCACAGAAACGCTCCTAGCTCATTGCTTCCTGATTTGCTTGCGTTCCCTTCAAGTTCCAGCGTGATTCAATCCCATCGTCAAGGGTCTCGCTTGACACCGCCACCCCACGGTTCAAGTATTTGGCTAAACATGTTCAGCCACAGTGCGCATCCGACTTTGCATCCCATCTTGTTTCTTGGCCACCACAGCTAAGCATAATTCGAGCGTTCCTCGATCACCATCAAACCGACGTTCGTTTCCTTCCCACCATTGTCTAAGGTCACCATCACACCATAGACATCATGCCCAATGCTAAGGGGAACATTGGGGTCAGGGGACTCAGGCTTGCGTTTGGGCATCAAGGCATTTTTGTGTTTCTCCCCCATAATATAGATAGCATACAAAACTCGACATGGCACTAACAACCCTTACCCTTCCACATCTGGTACAGTTTTGTCATCCAAGGTTAAGAATCAAACCAGCCTTGTCGTCATCAAACACCTTGCCTTGTCCATCTTGAATCATCACAAGGAACATGCTTCGCTGCTCGTTTGGCCCTTGAATGTTCCAAAGTTAACACATCCAAGTCCAAACGCCGCAACGCGTCGAACATCGCTGCTTTGCCTCAGTCGCCTTACTCGAGGCCTCGCGCTCGCTGAAGCGTTCAAACGCGAGACATCATTTATCATGCTTAACGAGGGTCTAACAGTAGCTCAATACCAAATTACGCACTTTCAGCACAAAGAGCATTTAAGACTAAGTTTGATGTGTTTTAATGAGAGTAGTCAAACAAATAGTGAGAATGTATTGTTGGGAATAGAGTCCCTTCCTAAAACGGATTCTTTCAAATAGTTAGGTTCGATACTACATAAGAATGGAGGAAATGATGCAGATATTGATCATAAGATTAAAACAGGTTGGCTGAAATGAAAGGACGCTTCAGGGGTGCTATGTGATCATAAAATACCTACCAAGTTAAAAAGAAAAATTTTACAAGACAGTTATTCGACCAGCGATGTTGTATGGGTCAGAATGTTGGACAATTAAGTGACAACATGCACAGAAGATGAGTGTAAACGAGATGAAAATGTTAAGGTGGATGTGTGGACATACAAGAATAGATATGATACGAAATGAAGTTATCAGGTGTGGCTCCAGTAGAAGATAAGATGAGGGAGTCACGACTAAGATGGTATGGTCATGTGAAACGCAGATCAGTCACAGCTTCTGTTAGGAGATGTGAAGCTTGCGAGTTAGCACATGTGAAGAGAGGACGAAAAAGACCTAAAAAGATCATAAAAAAACCTTGAAGTATGATATAACCTATCATAATCTTACAGAAGATGAAGTACATGACAGATTGGAATGACGTCGTCGTATTCATGTAGCCGACCCCACTTGATGGGATAAGGCTTGATTTGTTGTCGTTGTTGTCATCAGCACAAAGAGCATTTAAGACTGAGTTTGAAAAAATTCAAGTTTCTGGATAAAATCTCAATCACGGTAAAAGTGTACACCCAGTCACCAACCTTTATTGGAGAAATATCGTAAAAGAAGAAAACTCCTGGAACATAACGACCAGACTGCGAACTTCTAAAATGCTCCGTCACAGAAAACTGCAAGCATTAGCAATAAGACATGAAAATTACTTATTCTATTGAGCAGAATCACACTTTCTAGATGTACTATGATTACCTGATTTGAGTATATAGTACGGCCTCTCACATTGGTGTATACCGTAGGGACAATCTGGATAAAAGCACATGACCGAGTTCACACAAGAGCATGTATTCAAGTTCGCAAGGAAAGAGATGCAAACTCGTGAATACAAGATGGACAAGTAAGGTTAAGTCCTAAATGTGAGCAACATACCTTGACGAAATACTGATACATCCCAGCCGAAGTCCCTTGCACCCATTGAACCCTGAAATGAAAATCTAATATATATCGTATTATCCCGTCGTTTTTAACCGTAACAAACCTCATCAAACCATTTCGATGACAAACGATATAACGGGACATTATTGTCATTTTAAAAAAATTATACTTAAAATTACACTGAAAAATTAAAACCAATTAACAATTATTGTTCCTCTCATCCTCGTCGCATTGAAGCTTGTATATATCGTATTAGTCAGTCTTTTTGGATGGCAAACGATAAACAATATGACAAGGCATTGTCATTTTAAAAAATATCTATTAAACAAAAATTAAAACCAATTAAATAAAATCTAATCTAGCATCTAACATATGTCTTAACCAATTAAAATCTGATAGTAATTTCAACTAATCTAAACTAAATATAAATTTTAATCTAATATATATCGTATTAATCGGTGTCTTTAGATGGTAAACGAAAAATGATATGAAAGGACATTATTGTCAATTTAAAAAATATCAATTGAAACAAATTACATCAATTAAATAAAACCTAATCTAACATTTAATTATCTTAACCAATTAAAATCTGATAGTAATTTCAACTAATCTAAACTAAATATAAACTTTAATATCTCAAATTTAACATAAAATATTCGGATCAAATAAAAAATATATAATAATTATACATACAAAATCTTTCACAGAGAGATAATTATATAAAATCCTAACAATTTTGTATATGAAATCGTCTTTTAATATAATAAAATAATTATTCTCACTATCGCGTTCAATATATCTTTATCTATATATGTATATATATATAACTAATTATATATATCATTTTTATTCATCTAATGCAATGCATGGGATAATATTCTATATATATCTTATTATTCAGTCTCTTTCAAGCGGCAAACCATTTGGATCGAAAAAGACATGACGGTATGGCAGGGAATTAAATATAATGTAATATATATTTTAATCAATTAAATTAAAATAACATAAATATTTAAATTATAAAAATATATTAACTTATATATAATAACTTTCACAAAACACAATTATAGGTATGTCATCGGATCATATCACGTAGATTAGTAATTTAAAAACACAAAATAAAGAATAATATTAAGAAAGATCATTTACTAAATTAAAATACAAAATTAAAAAAAATCCTTTAATTCTTTTTTTATTTAAATAATACACAAAGTTATCCATATCACATAAAAGAAACAAAATGAAAAATAAAAATTCTTTTAAAATATAAATTTACGAAAATTTAATCTATTGATTTCCTTATGACAAGTCATTTAACACTATTATATAATTATAATTTTTCATCCTCGTGCGTTGTATTCTAGTTTAATCAATATGTTTTTATTATAAATCTTGAAATAAGACTGAATTTTATTTTGATAGCAGAATGAGCAAGTAAATGAATCCAGACATTCTAATTGTATCCCTCAAAGTTTCACCTTCTATCATGAATTGATATCATAACCAGCAATAATCCAGGAAAGGGCACACAGAGGGGATTGGTATAGAATTTTTCTTGAGCATGAAACATCAGAATTGCTCCAAGGAGAGAAAAAAGATTACCCATCAAGAGGATTCACAATGCCTGGAAAATAGTCTCCAAAGGATAATTTATTGATCTTGTGACTTATCTGCACCAGAGACCACATTTACAATGAGTAAGAGAGAGAATTACAAAAGAAAAATCTCAACATAATGTACGGGAAACATGGAGAATTTCAGAATTACATTATAATCCTCTCTCTTGAAGACTATTAGGTCATTTAAGAAAGCATCTGTCTGATGAAAGCTTTTTCCAGAAGCAAAGTGAAAGTTTCCAGCAACTTTGTTAACTTGCAAGGATCCATGGATATTGCATCCTTCCCCATCCTCATCTTGCAATTTCTTGAAGAAGCCTTCTCTTTCACACTGAAAATCAACATCACCAATGAGGAAGAAAGCCAATCAATAAGCAACCTTTGAAACTAATATCCAAGTCAAAGTCCAAACTCTTAGTCTTAGTGCTTTTATTCTATAATGCAAGAAAAACAGCTTTGGAAAATGGATAACTTTGACATCAATATAGGTGGATACAGTAACTATTGTCTGTTGGGAAAGCTAAAGCACTTTCTCATCAAGTCATTCATTTAAAGACCCCTAGTTCCTTATACACTGCCAGATCCCTGGATACAGATTCTCAAATGAATAACAATTCATGACACAATCACAGAAGAACTTCATAACCACAGGCATTATATATCTATACAGAACTAACTATTCATAAGGACAAAATTGAATAACCTGATCAATCAAATCTTTGTTTGTCATCGCCCAGCCTTTCTTTTCATATGCATCATGAACCTCTTCACACGAATTGCAACATTGATCATCTGACTGCACATTAAAAGTATGCATTATTGATACAATCATAAGACATAAGTGATAATAGCAACTTAGCAAGTCAACATGAATCAGCATAAAACACTGAGCATACAATCGAAAATAGTGTCTCATCACCAACATATGAAAGCCATCAGCAACAAAGAGAAAACATTGCCGAGAACTTCGTTTGGTTTATCACTCCAGCATATGGTTCTTTTGAGACGCAGTTTACAGTACTTAAAAGTTGTAAATTACACACGTTTAAACAACTAAAATTTCATAAGGAAATTTCATTCTAAAAATTTACCGTTTCAGCACCATAGCAGGAACCACAATAAGTTTCATTATGTTCAAGCCTGCCACCATGCCTCTGTAGTGGTCTCTGGATCTACAGTCAGAAAGCACAAATTAATTACTTTGAAAATCACCCAAAAAACCATCTAAAGGCAAACGGATCACATTGTGATTTATTCAAAGCGATATTACAAGCTCAGTAGCAAAATTCTGTAGCACTTGTATACATCTGGAATTCTGGAATCTGGAAAATGGACATAACTCCAGAATCCGAGATATTGGTGTGTTATGGATACCGATAAATTTTTGTCATGTTTGACATCCATTGAGATAAATTATGCTCGCTTTTATTAGAAAATTGACATTGTAAATTAGTAGTGGGAATTATCAGAAGGCATTATCAGCCAAGTGGTTACCAAGAATCAATAATTAACAAAATAATGCACAAAAATATGTTATACGCTGTAAGCATAACAACAGATCAATACTGACCTTTGGAGCCCCAATCCCATCTTTCCTGACTTCAATTACCTTGCCATGGGCGTCAATTCTTTTCTTGAATATATCATGTGCCTACAGGAAAAGCCCTTGTATAAGCAAATTCCAAGCATTTTTAAGTAACATCCAAAATAGGAGCAATCCAAAATAAATAAATAAATAAAGATATATATAATAACTAACAATAAAATAAAATAAATCTCCAGTACATACAATGTCATGATGCTTCTCCCCACTAATGTCGTTAGCATCAACACTGAGTAAGGTGCATGATGTGGAAGGAAAATCAATATCAAACTGCACATTTGAACAAGAACACGTCACCAGTCACTGAACAACTCATGAAGCTTAGAAGCGCATAGTCTCAAAAAGAACGAGAACAGTATTTTACTTATGAATAGATAGTTGATCATGAAAATTGTAAATTTGAGCAAACAATTTAAACTGAAATCATAAGCAGGAATGAGAACAGCGTTTCACTTATGCAAGAGAAGAAGCAACAATATTACATCAATTCGAAGGGTTTCCCCCCTGGATGTGTCCACTACAAGCTTTGTTTCCGTAGAAGTACCAAGGTATGATCCTGCATGTATTGTCATGGAGTTAAGATGAAACTGTCATGGACACGAAGACTTTTTGAAAAGAAAATTTCAACTTTTCAGTTGCAAACCATTTAACAAAAACGCAGTTGTAAAAGCAAAATTAGCCGAAGCATACTCAAATCGCAAGCCAACATCTTTGGAAAGGAAAAGATTCTAAATTTTTCTACTTGAACAACAAGTAATCAAAGGTACCTCAGCAACTACACACTCCGAACAAAAGAATCAAATTTTTTTCCCCCTTTCCATGCTTCCCCCACCTCTACATTCCAATTTTTCAAGGCAATCGGATCACTGTCGCTACAAACCCTAGAGACTTGCACACCACAAACTGCTTCTACCACATCCCAATTCCAAACATATCAACAGAACCGAATCATACTCAGACTATATACTTCCATCAGGTGAATTTATCTTGATTACTCCAAGCCAACAAATCTCACTAAAAAACCCTGCCACCAATCCCAATTATTGCAGACAAACCATAGAACCATATTATCACAATAAGCTGCCCCCAGCACATGTTCAACCTAAACGAATCAACAATCCAGCAAATCAACAACACCATATCACCAACTCACCACACATCCAAGCAACCAAATTCACACACAAATAATCAATCGCAAAAGGCTGAAATGCGAAGCATACTAAGTTCGGAGAAGAGGAGCAAGAGCATGACGATGGAAGACACGAGAGTGATGATGCCGCCGGAGAAGGTCCGATCGTAGAAATCCTCATTGATCTTCGGATACGCGTCCAAGTTTCGAAGTTTCTGGAACACTTTCTCCATACAAACCCCAACCAAAAATTCCAACTTTCTTCGAAAATTTTCAGTTCCTTCTTCTTCGACTCTTGCTGCACATCACACTCGCCGCCGGCGAAGAGGGAGAGATCGCGTGCTTTGTGGTGCTTTCTTGCTAGTTGTTTTCCCTTGAATGATGATGCTGCGCCGCTGCCGGCGACGGAGGAGAAGGAATTGGCGTCGCCGGAGAAAAATTTGCGGCGAAGAGAGGGGTTTGGGGTAAGTTGAATGGGGTTGAGTTGAGTCGTGGGATGGGAGAGGTGATGGGGTTAGGTTGCGTTTTTGGGAAATTTTTTACGTGGAATTTTCGACTCTTTGGAGCCATGCTATTGAGTATTGTCTCCGATATCATCTGTAGCATTGCTGCTGATTGGTCAGAAAACGTCACAAAATGAAAAACACGGACCTAGAAGAGGTTAGTACTTGGTTATTTTAGCATATGGTGAGATTCACTTTTATTTTTTATTCTGTTAGGTGTTCATTTTAATATTTTTGGCCCG
Source organism: Drosera spatulata (assembly GCA_035668315.1). NCBI lineage: Eukaryota > Viridiplantae > Streptophyta > Magnoliopsida > Caryophyllales > Droseraceae > Drosera > Drosera spatulata. The sequence continues at coordinate 24,445 of JAOVYX010014500.1, forward strand.
TATTTGACTGATATATTAGTGGTTTCATTCGAATCAGACATTCGTATTGACAATCATGATGTACTAGTAATCCGTAATGATAACTTATTGATATTTAAAATCTTAATGATATTTGATGAGAATTTATTTTTTTGAACTGTACTTATTATGAAAACAAAGATGTCTGATTTATCCATAGCAAGGGTGGCTCGAGATGCAAATAATACTATACTTGTGATGGCTACTTACATGTCGGAATGTCGCTTGTGGGGATGTGGGAATCTATCATTCCGATGTCTGTGATGAACTTGTGTATCAGATATTTAAACAATGAAATTTAGCACTCAATTGAACATCTTATCGAAAAAGAAAAAAAATCACTCTTAGGTGGATAGTCACGGAGTTGGATAAGTTCATACGTGTGTTTCCTGTTCATATAGTAGTATTTCCTCTGTCTCATAAAAATTACTCCAGTTTGATTTTTAATATTATTTCGTATATATTTTGACTAGTTTCGTTTATCACTATACAACATAAAAATAAAATTTTCCTAGCGTAAATTATACTCCCTCCGCCCAAATAATTACGATATGTACATATTTTATATTATTCTATACGTATGAATATAAATCTCGTTTTTATATCAAATCACGTCCGATCGTTCCGCAATATGGATTAGGTTAAAATACGTAATTTACATAACAATTGATGTTCATGATAAATTTATAAAAAAAAATACATTTGATCTTCGTTGTACGTGTATCAAATTTTGAATCGACACATGTATAAAGTCAAACTATTACAAACTATATGAGACGAAGAAAGTATTACTCCCTCCGCCCCATTCAAATTGCAACACTTTTCTTTCTGCACCGTCCCATTCAAATTACAACCTTTCTTTATTTATCAACTTTTTTATACAAAAATATCAAACTACTCATAATTTATATCACATCAATCCACCCATCATCATTTTTCTTTCTTCTTTTTTTTCACTTCTTTATCTCACATAATCACAAAGATAAAATTATTATTTTTTATTAATTCAACACATATATAAATTATTATGACGTATCAAACCGTGACAATTTGAATTACACGGAGGGAGTATATGACAAGAATTATCATTAATATTTCAAAAAAAATTATAAAAAAAAATCATTTTATCGTTGAAACGGGTCAATTAGGTGTAAACCTAACCCCGCAAACATCAACACTCCCTCACCAGTTACCACAGTTCCTCGCCGGAATCCTTTTCTCACAGAAACCAAACATGAGCCTCACGCTCCTCCAGGGCTACTCCTCCGCCGAGGACGAAGACGCAACATTCACCTCCGATTCCAACTCCGACCGCGAAGACGCCGGCGGCCGCGCACCGCCGACGAGTTACAAACCAATCATCCCGCCGCCGGAATCGTCGTCCTCTGGATCCGGTCTCCCATCTGCTCTCGAAGCATTCTCCGAGGTGATTCATCGAGTTCTTGCTTGTCTATTTGATTGTGTATTGGTTATGTGTGAGACTTATAGTGTTGTTGTGGTGTGATGTGTTTGTAGGTGTCGGGGCCGCCGGAGTTTCTGAATAACTGTATCGAGGAGCGGGAGCCATTGGTGGTGCATCGTGGACGGAGGCGCAGTAGGGATAAGAAGGATTTACCTGCAGGTAATGGTGTTTCTGGTGCGATTGTGGAGTTAGGGTTTGGTGGTGGTTGTGACTGATGCTAGGTTTTCGAATTGAGTTGTGGATTTGTGCAAATGTGTATGGAGGATTGAGTGAGTGGTCGCTTCCTCTGTGTGAACTATGTGTGCCGCGATGGTTTTGGTAAAGGTTATTGAATGATCCTGTTTGGGTGAATTTTGAGAGGTTATGGTGCTGAAAACCAAATTGATGTAGGTGAAGGGACAGAGAATGGTTTGGACTTGATATTGGTACTTTTTGGATGAAGTGGAGAGTTAAGAAACTGAGAGATTGGGTTGAGTAGTGATTGTGAACTGCATATATCCTCGGTGCTAATGATGTGGTATTCATGCTATGGTGTTGATTGGAGTATTTTCAGATAGATATTGAACTTAATGGGTTCGGAGTCCCTTGAGCAAGGACTATGGTTGATTATGCCTGTATGTGGAGATGAGTTCTGGAAAGAGCGGATAGGTAGAAACAAGGGAGCATGAGAAGAGGAGGAATGGAGGGGATCCATATGACCTTTTGTCGTTCGGACTTGTGGTATGGTTGACGTTCGTGTTGCCAACTGCCAAGTACATGAAGGATCTATTGGTTATGCATATTATGGATTGTTTTTTTTTTTATATGCATGGGAGTACTGTATGCCTACTCTGGTTATCAGACATGCCATGAACTGTAACAAGGAGTTAAAGGGGCAAAGTGCTGAATAGACTAGTCAGTTTACGGTTCCTCTATGTCAACCGGTACATCCTATTCAGTAATATCCATGTAGTTCTGGAAAAAGAGAGAGTCTAGATGACCAGCTAGTTTAATCCTCGGATGATTTTTCCATATCGTGACATTTGGGCCTACTAGTGTGAATCAAGCAGAGCATGGACTTCATGGTTTTTTTTATCCTTGGTAGCATGATAGGTACTGCAGTCTGAGTTGGGATTCATGATTAAATGCTCTCACATCTTCTATTTTGTTTGATTATTTTGAGGCTCCATTTCTTCAATGGTTTGGATATTTATATGGTGGACAATCGATTCTTAATTCAACCCTACTGATTTTAATTATTGTTCTAATTTGGATTCATATGATGGATGCGTAAGTTTCTCAAACATTTCTTATTTACCATTCAATACCACTGAATAAGAAAAAAACAAAAGGGCTTGGAAATTGTTTACATTTGAATGGCTGTGAACCAGGTGGAACTACTTATGCTAGATAAACAGTGTGGGCCTCTGGCTGGTATACAGGAATTCTAGAAAAATGGAAAATGTGGAACAGTATATGATCAATTTTATTCCTCTTCTTGTCTCTCTACTATTCTACTCTGCTGCTTGTGTTGCTTCTGTGTGGAGTGACAACATTTAGTATGTCCCCTGCATTGTCTTCAGGCGCTGTCATGGAGGCCCAACCACAGTTAGTTGGGATTCGTGAGCGAGTACGAAATGATATCGATGGCAACTCGCCTTCCACTTCTTCCACTCAATCTCAGAAAGGTTCTTCGGGCATTACAGTAGGCGCCAAACGAGTATCAATTGCTGGTAATCCAGGCCCGGAAGATGCATCTGAGCTTCTCAGGTACCCTGCTCGTCCTGTCTCGCTGACGCTCATAAGTTCTCTTATACAAATGTGGCTCCCTTGGAAACTGTTGCTATGGGTAGAATTTCATGCTTGGTGTTTTATTTTCTGGTTTTTTCAGGATGTGCTTGCAATGTGGGATACCGAAGACCTACTCGGCAGCAAATGGGATGGTCTGCCCGCAGTGTGGAGATCGTCCTCCGATGGATGATCAGGGAAAGAAAAAGGGGTCCATGATAAAAGATAAAGAAAAGGTCAAGAGAATGAGGGGCCAATCCTCTCATGCAACATGGAAAAGCGAGACCGAGATGCAGCTCAGGCAACAGTTCGATTAGCAGATGGAACTTCATCCTCGGAACTTGGTTAGAGCAATAGAATGTCGGTTAAGGTATTGCCCTTGAGTGAAATGGCCTCTTGAATCTTTCCCGCATGCCTGTAACTCATGATTTTGGGTTCAATATTAGTTAGACATATGCTCTGATGGATTGAACATCGTGTTGGTAACTTTGTGCCGCCTAACTTCCATTGTAACGCTCGCGTACTCTGGTGTAGAATGTCTGAGACCTCAACCGGGAGGTATGTATCCTTTTCTGCCATGATATATCACTATGGTTCCGGATATGATGTTGACTGTTAGGATCTCATAATTAAATGAACACCGTGGACGAGCTAGCTACTGTAAATAGTAGCAGAGGCCAAGTATGATGAGGTGAAGGACCAGCTGTTTTGAACAACGGACCAGGATCTTCGGCTGTCGTCTTTTCCATGCTGTTTTGTTGTTGCCTTACTTGAGAGGTTGGATCTCAATCTAACGACCCATAAATTCCTAAAACATTAAAAAAAAAAAAAATAACAATATTTTTTTAGGGTTTTATTTTAAAGTTTAAGGGTTATTTTTAAGTTTAGGGTGTTATTTTTAAGATTAAGGGGTTTATTTTTAAGGTTTAAGGTTTTAGTTTTAAGATTTAGGATTTCATTTTCAGGTTCAGGATTTGATTTTATAGGGTTTAGGGTTTTATTTTTGAGGTTTAAGATTTTATTTATTTTTTAGGACTTATTTTTAATTTAATCTTTTTAGATTTTGTTATGTTTTGAAAATTTATGGACGTCCAAATGAGCCAAACAGCAAAACACGACGACAACAGGCCATCCTGGTCCTTTGAATTACTTGTAGTTTTCAGTATCTTCGAGCATCTCAAGGGTTTATCTGATGTAAAGATATCATGTGTATATCCGAATACCCAGTGCTATAATAAATGCAAAACAGAACCAGATCATGGTGATGCAACGGGAGTCGTTATTGGACTCCCGATAGCACTTGTGGCAGTTAGGTTTGTTTTATGTTTTACTGTTTGTTTTTTAATTGAGATTTTTTTATTATAATTTTTTTATGAAATTATTTTTATTAATTTTTTAGATTTTTTTTAAGAGAATTCGAAACAGATGTGCCACCTCATCCTTATAAAAAAGAAAAGAAAAACTCCATCGGATTGCGGCACCTGTTATCAGTCGTGAAAATAATGTTTTTATACATCTTAAATTTTTTGACTTTCTAAATGAAGGTTATAAGAGAAAACACAAATAACATTGCTAAATATGATGTGTGGATAACTTCCTGTGGTTTTACAATCTCTGATGTCGAATAATACTAATTCGAAACGATAAGTAAATAACGTGACGTCGTACTAACATTTTCCAAAACATCTACTCGAAACAAGCGCAACGGAAATCCTAATCACCGTTTCTCTCTTCCAATGTGTGCCGTGAACAGGCCGCCACTACCTCAAACCCTGTCCGACCCCACATCCGACGTGGACGCCTCATCCGCCAAGAAAACTAACACGTGGCAAGTAAGAAACCCAAACAAAGAACCCCGCATCATATCGGGCTCTCCTGGCCACGAATTCCGATCCCCACTGTCCTCTCGTGTTTCTTCTCGGCTCTCATTTTGATCTCCTCTCCTCCACGTAATCACACCCCTTCATTTCCCCTCCACTCATATCTTCTGACTTTTCTTTTTCTCGAATCCGATTTCATCGGCGGAGGAAATTTAATTGGATAGTTTTGTGGGGATTTTTGCAGAGGATAATTACAGATTTGGGGGGAAAATATAGAAGCGAGAGAGTAGGCGGAGGCTGTTATTTCTCGGTTTTTTTTGGCTGCTCTGATTCGGTCCAAGCATAGCGGATTCCGTGGCTTGGTTGCCGCTGCTGGTGGAGTTTAACGGTACGATTCGGCGATTTTTGCTTGTTCTTTCTATTATTTATTTGTTTGTTTGTGAAGAAATCTAGTAGGAGGAAGGTGTGTTTTTATTTTGGTTTGTTGAGATTGAACTGAAACATCAAATTTGGTGTAGTTGTTGATTTTCACTCCCTTTGTTTGTTCGATTTCTCACTTGAAAAGTAATGAATCGATTCGGTTTGATTTTTTGATTTTTTTTTCCCATGCTTTCTTTATGTATTTATTTTAGTGAGGAATGGAAGCGGGTTGGTTGCTGATGTTTGATTCATGGTTTAAAAAATTTTCTGCTGTTTTTTTTTCTTTTGAATCTGAATTTCATGCTATGTAGTGCTACAGATTTTCAAGAAGTTATGAACTTGGGAACTGATTTTTTTAATTAAAAAATAGGTAATAATTTTATACATGACTTAGTTCTTCATTAATTTTTTTTGATATTGTTTCATATTAGAATTTGATAGATAGCAAAATTTGGTATGGAGGCTAAGAAGTTGTTCAAGAGACTTATAGTCGCAGTGCTTGGTGGAGACTCTAACTAGAATGAAGGATCGGTAGATTTAAAAGTTAGTTTGTGGGACAATAGGAAGAAACTGGTGTTGGTATGTCATGAGTTATGGAACCTCTATGCGACCACGAGTCGGCGAGAGTTCAGGCTGTCAATCCTGCACTGGTTTGTTGTACATTTCTGTTATGTTCATCGTGCTTAACGAGTTGGGAACTTGTATCTCAGCATATACAATTGCCTTATATTATAGATACATGAAATTCGACTGCTCTCGTGTTCTCAGGATCTCAAGCGAAGAAGAGAATTGGTGAAGGGAACGATTGGGTTGCTTGTATACGCAAGTCAAATTAAAAGGTCATAAACTTTTGAATGCTTAACTGAGAGAAAGGGAAGATGGTGCTGGGAAAAGTTTTATGGGATAACTCGTTCGACGAAGCTTCATGTGATAGTAGCTCAACTTCCAACAATAGGGCATTCAACTCCAGTTCCGATGCCCTTGCTGATCTGTCGACTTGTCTGAATAGTCTGATGGAGTCTGTTGGTGGTGAGTTATATGCTGAGGATCCCGTTGGTGGCGATCAGGGTGCTGCAATGGAAGCTAACTTGCATCGATACTCATTGAGCCAAGCAACTCCTGCAGAAAATGATCTCAACTTTTTCAATGGCGACCACTGGGATAAGGAGGAGAGTGACATGTCATACTATGGCTGGCCTGGTATAGAGAATTTTGAGGATGTTGATAGAATATACAGGTATGAAACTCATATAATCTGATACTGTCTTTGGTTGGTCCTTCCTGGCTACTATATCATTGGAGTATCATCGAAACTTCGTTTAGTTTTGTGGGTGCTCTAGTTCATTGCTGTTAGGTCGATTGTCGTTTCTTGTTTGATGGTTTTCTCGCTTTTTTTAATTATTCAGAACTAGTGACTCGACAACTGGACCAGGAATCGTTTATGATGATGGCTTGGGCTGGTTTTCATCGGCCCAAGCTGTCGAAGGATCTAAAGCTGCACTTGACTCAAGCTTTAGGTTTCAAGTCTCTGATGCTGATATTTTAAGTAGTGTAACTGAAGGTCCTGAGGTTTCGTTGCATAACCTCAACCCGGTAACCAATGATGGTGACATGAAACCAGTGCCTTGGAAGGCATCAACAAAGAAGTTGGCGGCTAATGATCCACCAGTTGGCACAACCTCATCTATAACAAATGAGTCTGAAATCATGTTGCAGATCGATAGGGGCAAACAGGTAGTTTTTGCTTCTTGTGAGACATATAAAGTATTCACTGCATTGTCTAAAACAAATTGTTCTCGCAAGGACCAAAAAGAGTTCTGTTGGTGATTCTTGTTGCCTCTGAATCAGAGAAT
>JAOVYX010014511.1:0-31779 GCA_035668315.1 Drosera spatulata
ACCCCTCCTCCGCCACCCTGTTCGTCACACACACACTGACACCATTGTGTTCCATGACATCAAGTTCCTAACAGACATTTCATGGAACACCTTCCAAGCATCCCACAAATCCCCAAATCTCCCATAAATTGCTACAAGACAGTTCCCCGCTTACAAATCCGACTTAAACCCATCAACCACAACCACAACCTCACCAAACCTTAAACTATCCCAATCCCAACCCTTAAACTATCTCAATCCCAACCCTTAAACTATCCCCACTTGCCTTCTCACAATTGGGTACTTGAATTTAAACAAGTACTTCCACAGTTCCTCTCATAATTTTTGCAAAGACGTTTCCTCACGCGAATTTAATTTTCTTTTTCTTTTTACCAAGATTAAAGTTAACAATTAATCCATCATTTCACAACAATTTTCTAAAAAAGATATTTACAAACTTAACTTTCAAATATGTACCTTGCAAAGATTTTGGGAGGAGAGAGTATCTTTTTGAAAAAAGAAAAAGAAAAAGTCTTTTTAACAAAAAAATGTAAATCGATAAATAAACAAGTATCTTTATACAAATAAATCTTATCGAATAAAGAAAAATAAGATAAGATATGTATCTGTCATCTAATTACCCTCTAAACTTATAAATACTCCATCAAACTAACCCTGCATGACTGCACGCTGTCAATATAGATGTTAGAGCACCATATCCGACGCGACCAAGTTAAGGAGCCGCACTTGGCATACATGATATTGAGACCACTTGCAAGTATAGTATTTGAACCAAAGCTGCTCCTTATAACATAATCCTGAATCGGCATGCTGAAATTCACGACAGCAATCTGTTCACAGGCCTCGAGACCACAGCTAAACAAGTAACTAAATCAGGCAATTGATCTTCCACCAGCATCCGAAGAAACAACCACAATTCTTCAGTTGCATTTCCATCTCGGACATAACCAGAAATCATGGAGTTCCACGACACAGTATCTCTTCAACCCGTATCAAACAACCTTTTAACCGCCTTGCGTCCACCATCAATCCACAATCACAATACATACCTTTAAGTTCACGACGTCAGTCCCTCACAGTCATTCTATCGAACACCTTCCGTGCACCCCGCAAATCCCCAACCCATTAACCAGTAAACCACCACCTCCCATGAACCCTTTTCCCAATCCCCACTCGCCTTGATCTCAAATGGGTACTTGAATTTAAACAAATACTCTCTCCCTTCCAAATTAGATACCATCATTTGACTCGATTTAAGTTCACAAAAAGAGAGAAAAAAAAAAAAAAAAGAAAAAGGATACGACCATTTGACTGGATTGTTGAACTTTTGTGAATTTTAGAAAAAAAACTACTCCCTTAAATGCAACATTTTGCTCAGTTAAAATTTTGTGAAGGAGTCGTGTAGATAGATTTATAATTTTTTTGTGAAAATATTCATAAGAAAATAAAACGTTATATATATTGTGAGATAATTCAAATGAAAAATATTATAAATAGTATAAAATAAAATATATTTTTATAATGATAATAGATATAATATAAGAATTGTGCGATGAGATAAAAGATTACATTGTTATATGAATGTTTTAATACTTTTAAATGAAATAGTGAGGGAAAATGAAAAGTTGCAAGTATATTCACGGAGCAAAAAGTGTACAAACAAAAAGAATTGTATTCATTTTGCCAAAAAAAGTACTATTGCACTCACAAGTTCCAAACCCGAATTACTATATTTATATTAAAATTTATTATTTATTACTTTAATCATGTAATTTTTTATTGTTTATCAATCTTTTTTTAAAATTTTGTTTTAAGTAAGTATTATTATACTTCAGTTGATTTGTTATTGAGTATAATATATATGATTATTATTTATTTTTGAATTTGATAAGTTTACTTTTAAAATGATTGAAGAAGAGTGTTGAATTTTGTGTTGGCTCATAATACTTAGGAAAAAATAAATATTATTTATTAATAAAAGTATATTATCTAACTTTAATTTTAAATTTTTTAATCATATTAAATTTTTGTTTGATAGTTTGTGTTGATAATCAGATAAGTTTGAACTCCATAAATAATTTTTAATTTATGTTTTTTTTCTTTTTCCCAAATATTTGAAGCATGTTGCAAAAATGAAGCATGTTGCAAAAATGAAGTAAACTTAATTTGTAATCATGGAAGATTTAATATAGGATTAATCAAACTTAAAAACCAAAATTTGATATCAAGAAAATTTGATGCAGCTTTATATATTTATAATAGATATTGGCACGAAAAACTATCTATTTGACACAAGAAAAAAAAGAAGAACAAACATCCTCTTTTTTTTGATAAGGAAAAACAAGTATCCTTATACAAACAATCTACCATAATTCAATTAAAAAAAAAAACCCTACCGTAATTCAAGCTTAATAAATACGAATAAGAAAAGATGTTTTTTTTATACTCTCTCTGTTTCATATTAATCGCAACGTTTTCCAATTTGATTAGTCTCAAAAAAACTACAACCTTTTATCTTTTGGTAACCTTTTAGCTTAAAAAAAATATCAAATCAATCTCATCCGCTACGGTACACCTAAGAGTGTCGAAACCAAAATGAAACCGATTACCGATTCGTAACCGAAAGCGATAAATCGAAACTAACGAAACCGAATATTAAACGAATCAATTTCGGTTTAAAAAAAACAATTAATTAATCGGTTCGGATCGATTTAAAACCGATTAACCGAGGGATCTAGGGAAATGATTAACCGAATTGTTTAAAACCTAATAAAAGAATCGTTAATGACTAATTTTTCTAGCCTTTTAAATGAATCCATGAAATCATAGATAGATTGAATGATTTAACCAATAAAATGAACAAATTAGATAAATTTTAGTTTATTAGTTTATTTTTCTTAATCTCTCAAACATACATACGATGCGTAATTTATACATGATATACGATTTTTGTTATTTTCATTATACACGAATTGTTTCATATGTTTTGAAAGTTATGTATAAGAAAGTATACAATCTAATAACGCAAACCACTTGTAAACATTCACAAAATCCTACAAAATTGCCTAACAAAATCGATCAAAATCAAAAACCCCAAAACCGATTAAAAATCGATAAATCGAAACCGATTAGTAAACGATTTTGGTTTTTATTTTCAAACTAATTAACTAACCGATTCGGTTTTGCATTTCGTGGTTTAAAATCGAATCGATTAATTGAAACCGAAACAATTAACACCCTTAAGTACATCTATTATTTCTATCACAACTGATACAGTAAATCCACTATCAATAATTTAACATTTATATAAAATTTCGTATCGGATTCAAATGTTTAAATAAATATGAGACGGAAGGAGTAAAAGATATGAGGTTGCTTTTGTTAGGCAGAAAGATATGATATGATGTTCTTTAATCTAACTCATTTAATTAACCCTTAAAATTTATAAATACCCATCAAACCGACCTGTTTGCTCTCATTCAACTCATCGCTTGCATATTTCTCTGTTTCCTTGCTAGATTCTCTTTTGTTTTCATTACATCGATCCATTAGCATCAATTACAATGGCCGAGGTGGTGGAAGAGGGGAAAAGGATGGTTACGTTGCGGAGTTCCGACAACGAGTTGTTCCAGGTGGAAGATGCCGTGGTGACATCTCAATCTCAAACGATTAAGGCCTCTATCGAGGAAGAAGATGCCAACGCTGATCCTAGCGCAAAAGTCATCATCCCGCTGCTGAACGTAAACTCTAACACACTTGCATTAGTTGTTGAGTACTGCAAGAAGCATTTCGGAAAAGATGTCGAGAAAGATCAGGAACTCAAGGACTGGGACAACAAGGATTTCATGGGTAGCCTCGACCACTGGTCTGGCCGTTTTGATCTCCTCCAGGTGAGTTATGCTTGTAATCTGTATCACTAGTTTATAATTATTTCTAGCAATAGAAAAGATTTACTATTGAGTCTTGTTAATTGTGGCTTTTTTGTTTGTGGTGGTTTTGTAGGCTGCGAATTATTTGGAGATCAAGACTCTGTTGGATTTATGTAGCCAGACGATTGCGGATTTGATCAAGAACAAGATGCCTGAGGAAATTAGAGAGATCTTCAATATAGAAAACGACTTCACAAGCGAGGAGGAGGCCGCGATGAGGAAGGAAAACGAGTGGGCATTCGAAGTTTAATCGCTACAACGATCACTTTCATGGTTCATCTACATTAGTTGTTAGATAAATTAGTTGCATGATTGTCCGAAGAAGGCTTGTTACAGATTTTAGTTATGATTTCTCTTATGAAATTTGTTTTCTACTTTAAAGCTCAATAATATATACGCTGCTTAACGTTTTTATTCTTTATTATGATCTCTTGTAGTTCAGTGCTTGAAGTATAATAATTAGGATTCATGGTTACATAAGTGATAACAGGAGAACAATGCTTATTGATCTGAGATGTCTACGTTTGAAGAGTACAATAGAGAAAGTGTGATGACTGATGGACGACCCAAATGATCCTATTGAACATAGAGTAATGTGATGACTGATTGACGATCCAAATGATCCTACAGAACATAGAGTAAGTGTTTGTAGAGCCAGTGTTTAGTTACAGGGGATAACGTATCGTCATATCGTGTGATGTTTAGAGTCGTTATCTAACTGAGCAGTTTTCAGCTTTGTTAAGATGATAGGAAGTTCTCTTTGACTGCTTGTATCTATTGTTGAAGGCAGAGAAGGGGATAGTGATGATGAGAGGGTTGAGAATGATCGTCGTGGGGCTGACGAATCAAATTGAAAACGTGAAAATGGATTAGATGTGCAGTATGTTGAGTTTGGGGATGAGGACCTGGTTATAAACCTCGATGATGTGATTCAGGAACATCAATACTGGGATGCTGTACTGACAGGGTATGTAGTTGGAGATCAAATCTCTTTTGGTGTGATGAAGGGGTTCGTGGAGAATCAATGGAGGGGAATTGTGAGGCCTGAAATTCTTCTCCATGACGCTGGATACTTCATATTCCGTTTTGCTGATGATGGGGATATGGAGAAGGTTAAGAATAGCAATTGGTTTCTGAATTCTCGTCCGCTTGTTCTGAGGAAATGAGAATCGAACTTCAAGTTTGATAAGAATGATATTGACATGATTCCTACGTGGATTCAGATGCCTAAGCTTGACCTGCAGTTTTGGGACAAAAAAGCGTTAGAGAAGATTGCAAGCCGTGTGGCTAGGCCCTTGTGTACTGATCAGCAAACGGAGTTGAAAGGGAGAGTTTCCTACCCTAGAGCCCTAGTGTAGGTGAATACAAAGCAGGATCTTATGGAGAAGGTGAAGTTTAAGGGACCTGAAGGTGAAATGGTTGAGCAGGAAATTGTCTATGAGTGAAAGCCTTTGCGATGCTTGAAATGTGATAAATGGGGACATACAACAGTTGAATGCAGGGGCTAAAGGAAAGCAAATCTGGTTGCCTAAGAAGAAAGAGACTACTAATGAGCAAGAAGATAGCGTTGCTGTTAAGAGTGATATGCAGGATAATGGGTGGATGCCAATCACTAAGAAGGGAGGTAAATCTCCTCAGAAGCCGGTGATAGAGAATATTTCTGGATTGAAGTTCTTTCCCCAGATAACTGATGGGTGTGATATGGCTGAATCTTACACTTCTGACCCTGTGATCTCCGAACAACTCTTGAATGTGATATTAGTGCCTCCTTGAGGAAGTAACCCTTCTATATGATAGCAGCTTGGAATATTAGGGGATGAATAAGCCTAAAAAACAAATAGCAGCCAGGCAATTGATTAGGAAGTTTTCAATAAAAATTCTGGGTATCCTTGAGACAAGAGTGAAGGCTGCTCAGTTCCATGGGGTTTCTTCTGCTTGTTTTAGTAGATGGGGGTGATAAATAACTACTCTCTCCATCCCAAAATAAACGTTACAGTTTGACTGTGCGTACTTGTCGAGATGAAATTTGACTCGCGTCGTGAGACGATAAAACATCAGTTTTTGAAAAATTATCGAGAAACATTAATGATAGTTTAAGTTATATGTTTTAATCTGACGTTAGTGACGTAATTTTCTTGTGTCATTAAGACAAAAAACAAAACTCCTCAAAATATATATTGAATAGTAAAAAAAATCAATTGTAACATTTATTTTGGGACGGAGGGAGTATTATTTTGTAAAAATTGATAGGGTTTGGGTCTGTTGGGATAAATCTCAGTATGAGGTAAAGTATATCTCAAGTACAAATCAGATAATGCATTGTGAGATGTGTTCCATTGATGGTGGATTCAAAGCTGCTATCTCTTTTGTGTATGCATTGAATAGCAGACTACAGAGATGTAGCTTATGGGAGGAAATGATAAGATTCAAGGAAGGTTGCTCTCACCCTTGGGTTATTATGGGGGATTTTAATGCGTTTATTGTTGAAGAAGAGAAGGTTGGGTATGCTGGGATTCACGTTGAACCTTGTGATGAGATGATCCATTGTCTGAATGCTTGTGAGGTTGATGATATCCCCGCTATGGGGTGCTTCCATACGTGGTGCAATAACCAGAATTTTGAATCTTGGATGCGTATTAAGCTAGACAGAATACTTGTAAATGAGAAATGAAATGAGTTGTATGCTGCAAATGGTTTATTCCTGAAGTTTGGAGTGTCAAATCATTCACCCATGATTTTACAAATGAGAGATAGAGGTAGTAAAGTCCAGCATTTCAGATATCTGAATGTATGGGATAGACACCCCCAATTCTCTCAGATTATTCGAAATGAATGGGAATGTAATGTTCAGGGTAGGCCTCTGTATCAAGTGACACAGAAGTTGAAACAGATTAAGAGGGCATTGAAGCAGATCCATAAGTTGGGCTTTATTGATTTGAATAGAAGGGTACATGAAGCATGAGATATGTCTAAGCAGTTAGATGAGAAACAAGCTCTTCTTCTTGTGGAATACTCAGATGATAATAAAGAAGCTGTGAGAGTGGCTTTGGATCTTTATAAGGAAGCTGTTCTGAGAGAGGATAGCTACTTGAAGCCACTGGCCAAAGAACTATGGTTCAGATCTATGGATCGAAATTCAAAATACTTTTATAGTATTTTAAAAAGCAGAAAGACCTGAAGAAGATTTTAAGCATAAAGGATGATGAAGGAAGCTGGATGCAGGAGGAAAAACAAATTGCTGAAGTCTTTCTTCAGTACTTTCGGAAGTTGTTGGGCGATACTAGCTATGAGCTGAGATTTGAGGAAGAAGTTCTGAAAGAAGGTAATGTTCTGGAAAATAGAATGAAAGAGGAGATCATGACTGAGTTTGATTCTGTGGATGTATAGAAGGCTTTATGGGACATTGCTGAGGATAAGGCTCCTAGTATAGATGGTTTCACAGCTGTATTTTCCAAGCAAAGCTGGCAATGGGTCAAGATGTTACAAACACAGTGCTGAACTTCTTCACTTCTAGCAAGATATTGAAAAAGGTTAATTCGATTGTGGTTCACTTAATCCCTAAAGGTGATAATCCATCATCCCTTGCTCAGTTTAGACATATCTCATGCTGCTCAATCCTGTATAAAATCATATCCAAGATGATTTGTGACAGGATTCAGATTGTGTTGCCCTATTTGATTAATTCCTCCTAAAGTGCTTTTGTAAAGGGCAGGTTAATAGCATATAATGCCTTATTGTGCCAAGAGTTGGTATCTGGTTATGAAAGAAAAAGGATATCCCCTAAATGTATGATGAAGATGGACATTATGAAGGCTTATGATTCCATTCAGTGGAAATTCCTGCAGAAATTTTTGATAAGCTTTGGTTTCCCTGAGATTTTTGTAGAGAGAATAATGACTTGTGTATCCACGATTAGTTATTCTATAGAATTGAATGGGAGACTTTACGGATGGTTTCAAGGAGGTAGAGGCCTTAGACAAGGAGATCCTTTATCTTCTTATCTTTTTGTCATGGTCATAGAATTACTTAACTCGAAGATTGCAGAGAATGGGTAGGGATAAAAGCTTTAAGTTCCATCCACGATGTAAGAGAATGAAAATTATCAACTTGTGTTTTGCAGATGACTTGATGTTATTCAGTAAACCTGAGGTGCAGTCCATTAGTTTGATTAAACAGGAGTTGGAAACGGTTGCTGCTGAAAGTGGATTGCAGATGAGCCTTAGTAAGAGTGCTTTATTCATTGCAGGGGTGTCTGATGAAAGGAAAAAGGCTATCCTTGATGAGATGGGATGCAATTGGGTATATTACCTGTTCGTTATCTGGATGTTCCATTAGTTGCTCAAAGGTTGAATGTGAAGGCATACAGAGGTGTGATTGATCGCATTACAAGCAAGATTACTGGATGGAATGCTAAGTTTTTGAGTTATGCTGGTCGTCTGCAGGTAATTAAAAGCATTTTGTTATCTCTTCTAGTCTATTGATCACATAGTTTTTTATTACCCTCTTCTTTGGTTGATGAAATTGAAAGAAGATACCGTATGTTCTGTGGACTGACTGTGCTATGCAATCTCATAAAATTTTGGTCGCATGGGATGATGGGTGTAGAATGAAGAAGGAAGGTGGACTTGGTATTCTACATGTTAGATTATGGAATGTAGTTTTTCTTTCAAGAACATTTGGACTCTTGAATTGAAATGTGACAGATTGTGGATAAAATGGGAATGAATATTACTTGAAAGGAGGGAGTGTTTGGTCTGTATGCAGGAAGAATAACCATGGATGGGTTTGGTCATCTTTGCCCAAAGTCAAGGATGAAATGTTGAAAAAAGGGATTCAAACTTTGTTTGATGTATGGAGGGAACATGACTACAGTGTTAAGAAGGGTTATGTTGCTTTATATGGGAAGAACGTAGCTGTGCCTTGGAAAGACCTGGTGTGGAGTTTTGTTATTCATCCTCGGTTTGGCTTCATTGCTTGGTTGGTACTATTGAGGAAGTTGAGAGTTAGAGAATAGCTGCGCAGGCATGGGATGATTGATCGAGATTGTTATGAATGGTTCTATTAATTACAAACACAAACAATAACAAATGCGTAAAAATAAATGAGACAAAGATTTTTACGTGGAAACCCTTGCAGGAAAAACCACGGGCAGTCGACGACGACGAAGAATCCACTAGTCAAATGAGGAAATACAAAAGGAGCTATACCTAAAACATCGAGAATCTCACAACAAGGGATAGAGATAATAATCTCGAAAACAAATCCCTTAAACCCTCGATGAGTTTTTATGTGTGTATATGTGAACCCCACTCCTTCTTATCCACACCACTCTCTGCCTCTCCTCTTTCACTGCCTCTTCTTCCTTTGATCTCCTCTCTACTTTTCCTTCAACTCCGCCTCTCTGCACTTGCCTCTCCTCCTCTCATTGCTTCTCCTCTTATATAGCAAGACCAACGCGGACGAAACACGAAAAAACCACGGACTCCACACGGACAGGAGAACGCGGACACCGCGGAAGGAAAAAGGCCACGCGGAGAATGGATTTGAGACACACATTTTTAACAAATCTCCACCTTGACTCAAATCAATTTCATTGTCGTCGAGTAACCTCCACCTAGGCTTCAAACGAGCCTAATTGTCCTCAACTCCTAAGAGTTACATGCAATGACGAAATTTTGAAACAGGAACTGGTTTCGTCAACATATCAAGTGGATTTTCTGCAGTCGTAATCTTAACCATCTTGACATCCTTAACGTCCCGTACAAAGCAATAACGGATGTCAATGTGCTTTGTCCTCTCATGATAAATCTTATCATGAGTCAAGTGAATGGCTGATGAACTGCCACAGTGAGCCATTGCGCTATTTTGCTTCAGATCTAAGTCTGAAGCCAAATTCCTCAACCAAAACGCTTCCTTCACAGCTGACGCAACAACCATGAACTCTGCCTCTGTAGTGCTCAAGGCTACAGTATCCTGTAAAGTTGCCTTCCAAGAAACTGATCCATCACAGAAAGTAAATACATACCCTATAAGTGACTTTCGACGATCCAAATCTCCATCATAATCTGAATCTGATAACCCTTCAATATTGTTGCTGCCTCCACCTCGACTTGCATCGTAAACGAGGCTCAATCCCGATGAACCCTTAAGATATCTAAGGATCCACTTCACAGCCTGCCAGTGACCTCTACCAGGTCTACCCATATAACGATTGACTATTGACACTGCTTGTGACAAATCGGGTCGAGTGCATACCATAGCGTACATCAGGAAACCAACTGCACTCGCATAAGACACTGAGGCCATACTCCTCACCTCATCCTCAGTCTTCGGTGAGAGCTTTAAGGATATCTTGAAGTGCGCTGATAAGGGAGTAGAAACGGGTTTGGCATCTTTCATGCCAAATCTGTGTAGAACCTTCTCAATGTACTTCTTTTGACTCAAGGTGAAGACTCCACGCTTCCTATCCCGCTCGATCTCCATACCCAAAATCTTCTTTACTGGATCAAGATCATTCATATCGAACTCACTACTGAGTTGCGTCTTCAACCTGTCAATAGTCTCCTTGTCTCTATCAGCGATCAACATATCATCTACATAGAATAAAAGATATACCTGGCTCCCATCAGGTTGTTACTAATGATATATACACTGATCGTACGGGTTTCGTGTGTATCCAATGCTTGTCATAAAGGTGTCAAACCTGTGATATCATTGTCGGGACGACTGTTTCAATACGTATAATGATTTCTTCAGAAGACAGACCCGATCTTCCATTCCTTGCAATGAAAAACCCTCTGCCTGGCGCATATAAATCTCCTCTTCTAACTCACCGTGTAAGAACGCCGTCTTCACATCTATTTGCTCAAGTTCAAGGTCGAACTTAGGAACCAAAGATAGAAGAACTCGAATAGAAGTATGTCTGACTACAGAAGAAAAAACTTCAGTATAGTCAATACCTTCCTCTTGAGTGAAACCCTTAGCTACCAATCTGGCCTTGAATCTCACATCGCCACCATCGTCTGCTTCCTTTTTTTTGAACATCCATTTACACCCTATGGTGCGCTTTCCCTTCGACAAGTGAACTAGAGTCCAAGTGTTGATTTTGTGAAGAGACTCTAGTTCTTCTTCCATAGCTGCAGTTCACTGGGCACATTCCGAACTAGCGACGGCCTCCTGAATGACAAAGGCTCGTTCTCAACTGCCTCGCTAATAATGTGCGCATATGTCACCAAATCTGAATAGCCGCATCGAACTGGGGGTATGATCTCACGTCGTTTCCTGTCACGGCTAAGTTGGTACTGTTGTACAGTGGGTTCCATCTGGATTGGATCTGGTACTAGTGGTTCCACTCCTGGATCTTCTGGTTCTTGAACTAGGTGCAAAACATCAGTGGGAATGTTGGGATCTGAGGATTCCCCATCTTGATGCTCCACCTCAAACGTCGATCTCTCGAATGGACGTCTTTGTTCCATCTGTTGCTGCATGCTCCCTTGCTGCTTAGTTTTCCTGGCTAACATTGACTCCTCGTCAAATATGACATCTCTGCTGATGATGATTCCAAGTGAAGATGGATCAGTGGAGTACAATCTGTATCCCTTCATACCTGATTGGTATCCAAGAAAGATGGCCTTCTTGACCCTAGGCTGCAATTTCCCTTAGCTAACATGATAGTGTGCAGGACAACCGAAAACACGAAGGTTGTAATAATCAGCGGGCTTATCAGACCAAGCCTCATAAGGTGTCTTCATTGATAACACTGAGGAGGATGACCTGTTTACCAGATAACAGACCGTCATAACTACTTCAGCCCAAAACCTCTTCTTCAGCCCGGCTCCAATCATCATACACCAAGCCCACTCCATGAGCGTCCAGTTCATGCGTTCTGCTACCCCATTCTGCTGAGGTGTGTAAGTAACAGTGTGATGCCTCACAATGCCTTTGTCCTTACAGAACTTCAAAAATTGCTTTTTCACAAATTCCATCCTGTTGTCGGTTCGAAACCTCTTGATTTGCCTGTCGGTCTGCGTCTCAATCAACTTCAACCATTCCTTGAATGTCTCGAATATCTCATATTTTTCTTTCAAGAAACATATCCAGACATAACGGGAGTAATCAATGATGAAGGTCAAAAAATACTTTTTACCTCCCATCGAAGCATGCAGAGATGGCCCCTACAAATCTGAGTGAATGTAGAATGTAGTCGAGTGTCCTTTTCGTTCTGTGCATCGCACCTTCAAACGACACTCTCTTTTGCTTGCCGAGAACACAGCCCTCTCAGAACTCGAGGTTCTGTGTCTTCAATCATCCAAGCAAGCCTACTGAACTCAGAACATCCATCCCTCGATTGGCCATATGCCCAAGCCACATATGCCACAACTTCATCTCAGAACTAGCCTCACCATCATAGACGAATAATGAATTTCCAACAGCTGCAACTCCATCCTGCGTCGCGCCGACCAAATAGTATAATGTAGCATGAAGTCGAGCCTTCATAGTCACCATACGATTCTCTTTGACCTCCATGTCCCCATCCTAAGAATGATAGGAACATCCTTCACGATCAAGGGAACCCAAAGAGATAAGATTCTCTCTCAATGCTGGAACATATCGAACATCTTTCAATGTTCGCATAACACCATCCCACATCCGTATACGAACATCTCCCACATCAAAAATCTTGCAGGCAGTATTATTGCCCATAAGGACTACGCCGCCATCGGACTCAGCAAATGTGGCGAACAACTCCCGATACGGACAAATGTGAAAGGCGCAACCGGAATCCATCACCCACTCTGGAGTAGATGCTATCATGGACTCCACGACGGATGTAAGAACGATCGAGACTGTTTGAGTTCGACAATACCAGTGACTGGGATTTCCTCCTTCTTCTGCTTGTTCTTCAGTTTAGGACATTCGTTCCTCGAATGTCCCTTCTGATGACAATAGTGACAAGAGTCGGATTTCTTCGAGCTTTTACTCTTCGATCGGCCTCTGAACTTATCCTGTTGTCTTCGATTCTGTCTCCCTCTAATGAATAGCGCATCATTAGAGCTTGAGGGTCTGGACGATTCCAAGAGGTGGTGTCTCAGCTGGCTACTGGTCAAAGACGTCTTAACGTCTTCCAGGGACAAAGAATCCCTACTATAGATCATAGTAGTCACAAAGGCTGCATAACTACTAGGGAGAGAACACAACAGAATGACCGTCGCTTCTTCATCATCGATGGTGACTCCAACATTTTTCAGACGAACAAAGATAGTCTGAAACTCCGTCAAGTGCTTTTCTAGTGAGGTAGTGGACTCCTTCATTTTGAAAGAATGAAGATGCCGTCTCATATATAAACGAGAAGCAACAGATTTGCTCATATATAAGCTGGACAGCTTATCACAAAGAGTCTTGGCAGATTTTTCCTTCAGGACGTTTTAAAGAACGTCGTCAGAAAGACACAGCTGTAAAGTCGTACGTGCCTTCTTATCCATCTTCATCTTATCTTCGTCTTTCATTTCTGTCGATAATTTATCAACCCCTTGCAGAACCTTTTCGATTCCTTCTTAGGTTAATAACGCAACGACTTTGACTCTCCAAAATTCAAAATTGTTTGTGCCATCGAATTTTTCCACATCAAATTTCATAGGCGTTATCGAGCTGAATTTTTTTCCCCCGAAACTATTCATGTCAGAAACACTGTTCCTGCAGGAGCACTGTTACTAAAACACGGTGTAAACAGTACCTATGTCCGTATACTGTTCAGCACTGTTCATCCGAGGGAAAAAAATTAATTTTTGTGAAAAAATGCAAGAAAACTGACCCGTAATAAATATAACTTAAATCGAAAGTTTAACAGCGTTCGTTTCTAAGTCTACGTTGACGAACCCGGTGTAGGAAATAAGGATTGAAACGTTCCAAGCTCTGATATCAGTTTGTTACGAATGGATCTGTTAATTACAAAATACAAACAATAACAAGTGCGTAAAAATAAATGAGACAAAGATTTTTACGTGGAAACCCTTGCGGGAAAAACCACGGGCAGTCGCCGACGACGAAGAATTCACTAGTCAAATGAGAAAATACAAAAGGAGCTACACTCAAAACATCGAGAATCTCACAGTAAGGGATAGAGATAATAATCTCTAAAACAAATCCGTTAAACCCTCAATGTGTTTTTAGATGTGTATATGTGAACCCCACTCCTCCTTATCCGCATCACTCTATGCCTCTCCTCTTTCACTGTCTCTTCTTCCTTTGATCTCGTCTCTACTTCTTCTTCAACTCCGCCTCTTTGCACTTGCCTCTTCTCCTCTCATTGTTTTTCCTCATATATAGCAAGAGCAACGCGGACGAAACACGAAAAGGGCACGGACACCACATAGACAACAGAACACGGACATCGCGAAAGGAAAAAGTCCACGCGGAGAATGGATTTGAGACATACCTTTTCAACAGAGATGACTGTCCCATATGTTGTTCTGGAGTGGAGACCATAGATCATTTTTTTTTTTTTCTTACATACCCGTTTGTTATTGGTGTGTTGAAAGAGGTGATGCAGGGTATGCAACCGAGCTCAAAGGCTAGAAGCCTGGAAGAGCAGTGAAGATGGATATTGAAGGTCAGTCTGGTAAAACTGAAGTAACAAGTAGACGAAGAAGATTATTTGCAATGTTTGTATATGAGATATGGTGTGCCAGGAACCCAAAGATTTTCAAATTAGATGTAGCTTGTCATGACAATGTAGTGAGGAGTATAGTACTGGATATGTCGATAATATGGTGTAGTCGAAAACAATTTTATAAAATCTTATTTTCATGATACATAAAAAGTGCTAATTCTTTCGAAAAGATAGGTACTATCCTCTATATACTCCATCGACCCATATTAAGCTTTTAGGATTCGAAGAGAAAGTCGGTCTAACTAAGTTAGTCCATGGCACGTCCTTGCACAAATAAGATGAATCGAAACAGACAAAATCCCATGCCATTGCCAATCCCTCTTTTTCCATTTTGTAACGACAACAATCAATCCTCCGCCATTTTCGCCACCTTCAAGCTTTCGACGCCGAAAAAATCATCCTTTGCTCTCATCGTCCAAAAATTTTCTCTCCCCAAAATTCCCTCCTGTCTTTTCCAATCTCTCTTCTGTCTCTCTCTCGCCGGAGTCTCTGTTGCATTGCATCAGGTCACATTCATTTTTATTTTTTTTTCAATCGGAATCGAAATCGATGATCGTGATAATATGAATTTGATTAAATTGTATAATAGTTTATGTTTTGATAATGTGAATTTGATTAGGGTGTTTCTTTATGTTCGTGTCAGAGAGGCAGAGAGAAGAAGAAGAAGAAGAAGAAGCTCGAAGACGACATCTATCTGTTTCGATTCCTTTTAGATCGAAACTGTTCTTCATTTTTGGGCATTGTTGCTTTGATTGAATAAAAAAGAAGAAGAAATTAGTATTGTTTTGTTTTTGTTTTTTCAAATATAACAAAGAAAGTCCAAAAGGGTGGAAAGAGGCTGCGGCTGCAAGGATGGGATGAAGGGAAGGAAATGGGAAGAAAGTGCATGGAATCGATCAATGGAAAGAAAAAGTCTCAGATTACACTTCATCGTTTTTCTTCTCGTCGTCTTGAGCTTTGAACGCATCAGCTTCTTCGCCACCGCAAGGGTTTTTGTCGCTGATGATCGTGGTTTTAAGTCGGATTCGGGTTTGGGACTGTATGGGAAAGAAACTCTCCACAGCGATCGTGACAGACCGGTAATATGATCGGAGTAACACATTTTTCTTCTTGTTCTAAATGTTAATTGTATTCTGTTGGCAATGAAAAAAACTAAAGGGTTTCCAACGATGAATATGATTTGGTCGTTATGTGGCGATACCTGTGGGTTGTTTACCTGCATCTAACGTCTAGGGAAAAAAGTAATGTAATAGTTTATATACATGAACAATTCATAGTCCGATAACTCAGGCTTTGTATTTAAGATAAATCTAGTTCACGCATATATGTTGTTCAGTTTAGGCAGTTGGAATTCTTTGTTGGACTCTCCTTGGATCCTTACAATAGTATAAGAGCCCATGGTTTCGTTGAGCTGTAGAAACATTAGGCTTGTTACAAAGTGCTGAGCACGTTTCTTAGTTAATTCCCATACACATTGTCTTCGTTGTAATCACCAACGCAATTTGTGCGTTGTAAATTCCTGATATTGTTAACCGCTCACATATTTTTGACAGGAGTTTGTATACTTCTATTTGGCAGGCTGGATACCAGCAGAGTCATTGCATACAAGAATTGGCAGAAGTCGCAAAATTAGTTCAAGATTTAGACTTATCAGTCCATCTCCTTCCACCTTACCTTAAACAAGCACTCTCAGATTGCTTCAGCAGTAGTGATAAACCATACAGAGATCTTGGACAGAATCATGGCTTCACTGGGCACCTCAAGTTGCTCTTTGGCCGCCCTAGTGTACCCAGAAGACATTTATTGGACAATATTCCTCGCCGCAGCATAGCAAGCATTGTTTCAGCGCAAACTCCTGATGTAACTCCCTCTGCTTCTCCAGCCCCATCTACTGCATCAAAGCCACAACAGGCTCCGACGCCATCTGGGTCTAGCGAAAGCCCAGATCCTGGTGACATTTGGGAAAGCCCTATCACGGTACCATCACCACCACCAGCATCAAGCACTGTGGTACTCGTAGACGATGCACAATCGAATAAAGATGATGGGAACAGACAAGGTCATCTATTTGTCATTGGTGCAGCTGTGTTGGGTTCAATGGCTTTTATCATGCTGGTGGTACTAGTTTGTGTGGTGAGGAGCAATGCGAAGGATGCTGAAGATGGTCATCACAGAGACGAAAGCCCTCTTCTCAATCTTAATCCAGGTGAATTCTCAGTTGGTTCTTCAATATTTTTATCTTTCGAACATTGTGATTATCTTATAACATTCCTTATTTATTGGACTGTGGAAATCTTTTTCAGTTTCTCCTTTCAACTCCGACAATAAGGAATTCGGAAGCACACCGACTTTATCCAGTTCGTCAATGAAAGACGGTAATGCTGCTGGAGTGCCTACTACACCAGAAGGCGGTCAGGACACATCCAACAATAGTGATTCGCTACCTTCTCAAGAACCTCCCGCATCTCCACCTCCTCCTCCAAAAGCACCACCCCCACCTCCACCTAAGGCTGGTCCCCAACCACCACCACCTCCAAAGGTTGTTCGACCTCCACCTATGCCACCCAAAGGTGCAGGAAACCGTCGAGGAAATTCATTATCTGGAGAGGGAAGTGAGCTCACTGGTGGTGATCCTGATGCTCCAAGGACAAAGTTGAAACCATTTTTCTGGGATAAAGTGCTTGCTAACCCGGAACACTCAATGGTTTGGGATGAGATCAGGGCAGGATCATTCCAGTAAGATACCTGAAGCAAGTTCTCTTTCTTGTCCATTAAACATTGCATATACGTTTTTGAGCTCAACTTTGATCTGGAGCAGATGTGTCCTGAAATTTTTGTGAACTATGCTGAAATCTTTTCATTTTCCTTTGCCTGTGAAGAATCTAAGCTGGCCACGAGGACGACGTCATGAGGCTTAATTTTTGTTATTTTTCAGGTTCAATGAGGAAATGATAGAATTACTATTTGGTTATACTGCTGATGACAAGAAAACTAATGATCGCAGAGGTCGGCCATCAGATGCTTCTCTACCTTATATAAAGATTATTGATCCTAAAAAGGCGCAAAATTTGTCCATTCTACTACGAGCACTGAATGTAACTACGGAAGAAGTTCGCGATGCCCTGCTGGAAGGTGTCCCTTTGGATCTATAATTACTTAATCAATAAGCTGTGTTCGTGCGCAGGCTTGCTCATCCTGTTATTGATGAAACATGCTTTCATCTGATGTAATTATAATATGGTTCATGTGTTGATGGTTAGGCAACGAGCTGCCAGCAGAGCTGATACAGACATTGCTGAAAATGGCACCTACAACCGAAGAAGAACTGAAGCTGCGGTTATTCAGTGGTGATCTGTCTCAACTTGGTCCTGCAGAACGATTCCTCAAAGTATTGGTCGACATTCCATTCGCTTTCAAGAGATTGGAATCAATACTGTTCATGATGAATATGAAGGAGGAAGCGTCTGGAATCAAAGAGTCATTTACTACTCTAAAGGTGAGACTTCGATTTTCAGCCGTGACTTATTTATGCAATATTAGTGGAGCCATGCTATCATTTTGTTCTAGTTGTAAGCAGCTTCTGAAATAATGTGCTTATGTTTTATAGCTTATAATGGTGGGCTATTGTTCGCTTTGTGCAGGATGCTTGTGATGAACTCAGGAACAGCAGACTCTTCCTTAAACTTCTGGAAGCTGTACTGAAGACCGGGAACCGAATGAATGATGGCACCTTCCGTGGAGGTGCCCAAGCATTTAAGCTCGACACTCTCTTGAAGTTGTCTGATGTGAAAGGAGTGGATGGGAAAACGACATTGTTGCATTTCGTCGTGAAAGAGATAATTCGAACTGAAGGCATGAGAGCTGCCCGTGCTGCAAAAGATGGCCGAAGCGTCTCTGACATAAGCTTGAAATCTGAGGATCTTGTTGACGACTCGTCTCCAGAGACTGCAGAAGACTATAATGCCCTCGGTTTTCAGGTGGTCTCCGGCCTAAGTGGCGAGCTTGGGAATGTGAAGAAGGCCGCTATAATAGAAGCGGACTCACTAACAGCAACAGTTTCCAAGCTGGCAACTTCGCTGTTGAAGAGCAAGGAGTTCTTGAACAAAGAGATGCAGAACGCTGAAGAGGAGAGCAGATTCTATCATGTCCTTGGGGACTTTGTCTCGCAAGCTGAAGGCGAGATAACGAAGTTGCTGGAAGAAGAGAAAAAGGTGATGGAGCTGGTGAGGAAAACTGTGGATTACTTCCATGGAAGCTCCGGTAGGGAGGATGGGCTTCGATTATTTGTCGTTGTTCGTGACTTCCTGATATTGTTGGATAAGATATGTGCACAGATGAAAGCCGAAGCGTCCAAGCCAGCAAGGACACCAAGCAGGGAGGCAATGTCGTCCTCTGTGCAGGAAACACAGCCGCAAGCTGTGGTTGACATGCGGAGAAAGTTGTTCCCTGCTATTACAGATAGGCGAGCGGATGATTCGAGTTCAGATGATGAAAGTTCTCCATGAATGTCACCAATCAGGTAGAATAGCTCTCGCGGGGGATTCGATATTCGTTTGTGCACACCATCCATACTCATCAATAGCTGTGTTTAGGAGTTATCAGTGCCGATTCAACGCTAATAACTCGATTTATACTTCGATTGAACCTTTATTGTTTACATACAAAATAAGGATAAATGTTAATACCTTAGAAACAGCATTGATATGCATTGCATATTGTTGAGGCGGGGCAAAGGATCTGTGGCACCTCACAATGACTCAATCACACTCAAATAAACCACACAAGAGAAATGAGAAAGAACACCACACAAGTTTTATAATGGGAAACTCGAGAACAAAATGTGACGCTCACAAGACTCACACAAAACAGAAAGGACAAAAGCTTCAACAACCATACAAAGACAAATATATTTCTTCACTTACTTTTTTATTTTTCTCTCTCTTTTTAAAAAGAAGAAGATGATCAATTTATAATAAAGTCATCAAACCCAAATGTTACTCCCCAAACCTATAAATCATCAAACATTAATCTCCAAATGTAACTCTTCCATCATAATAAGTCATCATCAATTTGACTTAATAATGAACCCCAAATAATGCTCGAGTAACCCCCAAAATGGTCAAAAATTTAGAAGAGTTGAAAAGGTATCAAATGAAAATAAGTCTCACCAGTTTCATCAAGTTTTCATCCGGATTCCGCTACACCAGTAACGAAGGACTCCGATGAAGTAACGGACATTGTCTTCAAATGAACGAAAAATCCAAAACCTTCACTTTGACGATGAAGGTCCACATGCTCAACACATATTACATTCTACCAGTTGCTCAGTAACAGCAAACTGATTCTTGTTCGAAGCGAATGATAAGATTGACAACATCGCAACAAAAACAAACAAGACCAGTAATTGGAATCACATATTCAGCTTCTGCTTATAATAATCCTTGAGCCGAAATTTGACGCAACACAGTAATCTACAAGAAGGAACTCAATAAAACATGAAAAACACAGTAACTACAATGAATCGCCAGAGCACTCTGAACCGTAGCTGGAGTCGCGGAATCTGCATTTTGTAGTTGGTTCCGTTCCGAAGATGAGATACTCTCGGCATGACAAAAAAAATCTAACAATCTCAAAACTTCAGGATTCAACCCTTATAGGACACGACCATTGATCAAATGTTACCAACACCTGACAGTACAAGGAAGCACTCCAACCTTGAAACGTTTCAACAACTTATTGTTTCATACAAAGAGATTATCATCTCAACTCCGACACATCTATATATACTATCGAGAGAATTATCATTTGATCCTTTTTTTCCCATTTTATTTATCATTTGATTACAATCTATATTTTTAATCATCAATCAATCACCTAAAATCTAAAAAACCAACTTTGCCCTGATAATAGAAATATGTAATCTTCAATCAACTTACAATAATTACAAACAATATCCTCAAAACCCTAACAAACAGTACGTCCGTCCTTGAAACCGAGGGTATGTCATCGTTGGAACCGACAATACGTCCGTCGTCGGATTCTACAGTGCTTCCGGGCTCAATTCCAAAAACAAAACAACTGTTAATCTTTGATATGCTTGTTATATTATTCCTGAACTCAATCTCCTGTATTTAGGAATTATCTCATGTCAATATCTTCTAATCTCGGAAATATTTCCTTCTACACATCTATATATGTATCAAGGTATCAAATCGAGCAATACAAGAAAAACCAGTTCATCAAACCCTACAACTATTGTTTTCAACAATCAACGTCGATTGATCTTCACCGCACAACCTTCGTACTGTCAGGGCCGGAGCGGACAGTGCTCTCCCTTCACCCTTTTCCTCACGCAGCCACGAACAGTTAGGCACGACCCACGCTTCCATCACAACGTCACCGAATGCTTCCATCGCCATTAAATCTCCCCACACATAAATACCAAATCTAACATAAGCAAAATCCATAATTAATCAACACAATCAATGAAGATTCCAAAATTTCCAGCACCAAACTCAAAATCAATTCAAACCACACAATAATTAACATCATAATCATAATTCAATTCAACACACTCAAAATAAATAAATCAAAGCACTCATTCAAATCACTCACGTTTACTCACAAAAGATAACACGTTTTGAGGAAGTACTTGTACTTGTCGAAGTAGACTTCGAAGGCGGGGCGAAGAACTTGTACTTGTACTCGCACTTGTCGAAGTAGAATTCGAAGATGCTGCGGCGGCGGTCGGACGTGGTGGTGCCAGCGGCGGAGGAGGGGAGGATGCCGGCGTGGGGGGCGGTGGAGATTTGATGGGGTGAGGAAATTAGGATTTTGTATATTTATACTAATAGGAAAAGATAAAGAAGAGAAAAGAGTGTATAAGTTTTTTAAAAAGTAATGAATTGATAAATGATGAAAAATGATGTAAATATAAGATCAATTGATATTAAATATTATATTATTATTATATTAATTTAGAGATTCATTTCATGGTATACTTTTAATGTATTTAGTCATCAACATCAATAATTATAAAAAAGAAAAAAAATCATATTTTTTATTTTATAATTTATAGATATTATTAAATCCTTTATATATATCATGATAAAAAATATGTGTTTAAATATTTTTATCTTTAGTGTTAATTATTGTGAGAAAATGATATGATTTGATAATATTTTATTATAAAAATCAAGAATTTTTGCCAAAAGGAAAAAAAATCAAAATTTTTTATATCATTCATTATAATTACTTGATCTGATTCATGATGTGATATGATTAATTTGATAACATTCATCACTTACTTCATTAAAGAAGAAAAAATAAAGCAGGGTCATTTTTTTAAGGGTCTCAAAGGATTCTATTTGAAAATATCATGATAATTTTATACAGAATGTATTAAAAAAGATATATACATCCATATTGTTTACCCAAAGAAATTTTATAAAAATATTTGACAATATTTTTAAATATAAATAAAAATATCTAAACAATTTAGAAATTATTCGATAACTTTTTTTATATTGACATTGTCCCGTGCATAAGATTCACCTTGTATAAAAAAAAATGCAAACTTTTCACATTATAATATTTAAAACTTCATGAAAAAGAAAAAAAAAATCACATTTTTTTTATATTTTTCGTCTATGTACTTCGTTTTACCAAATTAGTTCATGCATTGGATCATCGATTAGATTGAAAGATATATCATTCATTCTATGATAAAAATTAATTTTGTACTTGCGTGAAAAGCTTTTACAATAAGATTAAATATAAAAGTATTATGGATTGTGTATATTTCGATAATCCATTAAATATTCTTGGTAAAATTACTTTTGAAAACGTCCAACGTGATATGTACATAGCAAACAAAAAGAATGAAAAAAAATTGATGCTATCAAGATAAGTAGTCATAATTAACAATCTTTATGAATAATTAAACACTTATAAGATTAGGATATTCCCCACGCGTTGCGCGAGTGATGCAGTATTTGAAAAAGCTATATTCATTTTGTCATAAATTAAGTGAAACAAATTGATCATATACATCTATTATAAAATCAAGTTGAATTTGATGTAAATAATCTTCTTATCCTTTGAGTGTGTTAGTGGGAGAGAAAGTGTGAGAAAATTATAATAATGAAGTATGATGATGAGATGTAAAATGGACAGCGATAGTTGAATAAATTCAAATCAAAAAATTTTCCTTATGATAAGATTATAATTTTGATGGAACAGACAAAATTAGATTTTTTTATTTTTTTTATTTTTTGGATTGAGGGAGTGTTTTTTCTATGTGATAATGAAACTTATAAAAACATATGTTGAATATTCTAAAATGTCAAATCCGTTAAAATCTTATGAGAGATTGAAAAAGCTGGTGTCATGATTCCAAGGACATAGTGGACAGGTGAGAATGTGAAATTTGTTCATCTCTGGACAAAGTGTTCGACTCGTCGTATTGAGAGATGTTCAATACATAACCTTAACGATGTCTGAAGATATCATTGAATACACATTAAAATTAAAAACTTTACCAATTAAGGAATCCATATCGAAAACGATAAATTGAGAGAAAATCTTCACATCATATTTCATAATATTATATTTTCCTAAATCTTTTCAAACACACATCACTTCTCATCTTACTATCCACTTATATTTCACTCAATTTTCATCCTTTTATAAAAGAATCTTGTCCTTGATAAGATCATCTTGACCAATTTCATCTCCCTCCATTTCCACCTAACACCTAATTCTTCCCTCCATTATTTTTCAAGTTCCCCTCCACATTTTTGCCATCAGTCAGGAACCAATTATGAAATTCATCAACTCCACACATTCACATTCAATTCATCATCTTATCTTTCATTTAATTTCACCAAGCCTCTAACAAAATATTTCTCTAATTTTATCAAATCTTGTTATATTTTCTTCACAAATCGAGTTGAGTTAAACCGAGTTGTTTTTCCTCTACACAAATTGGGTTGAGCTCAAATTGGGGCATTATTATGGATAGTCAAGAATCTCTTCAACCACTCGATAATGCTCTCGTTTGTGTTGAAGACGATGGTGAGGAGGCCATCGGGATGGAATTAAGGTTCATAGGATTGTTGTGAAGATAAATTTTGATGGGGATATGTATATGAGAACTAGGATATGGTGGTGTCTGTATTGGAAAGTCGGACGGTTAAGGGATGCAGAAAAGGTGCTCGACGAAATGCACGAGAAGAATATGATGACGTGGCGTGAGATGATTGATATGTATTCGAAGTTTGGATGTATTGAGAAGGTGCAGAAGATGTTTGATGGGATAGTCGGGAATGAAATTGTTTGTTGAAGCATTATAATTTATGGTTATGCTTCGAATGGGTTTTCGATGAAAGCATCGGACGTGTTTGACCAAATGATGTTGCAGAATATAAAACCTGATTGTTACGCAATGGTTGGTGTCCACCAGGTTAGTGTTAATGTTGGGACATTGGATTATAAGGAACGAGCGAGTAAGTTAGTTAAGAGATTGAATAGGTTGGATCAAAGATTACGGGATTATTTTTGATTTGTATTGTTATAATCCAACAAAATGTATTGTTATAATCTAATAGAAATGTTAATTTGATTTGTATTGTTGTAATTCAACAGAAAAGATGATCATTTTTCATTTTCTAAATGCATGTACAGTATAAAATTAGAATAGTGAAGTGTATATTTTTAAATTTACAGTACTCATATTAGTATAAGTAGTACTTTTTGATATATAATGAGTAAAGATTAATAAGTATTTTCTCAAACATGAAGCAGTCAAATATACATATGCAGTATAAATTATTACAAACCTATCATATTGCTGCAGGAAAGACGCATGACTCACTTGAGTTTGATGGAAACTCTCGAAGCATAGAAGTTCAATCAACTAGGGAATCTTGTTCACCATAAGATTCAGATAAACAAATCAAAAAGACTCAAAACAGTATTTTTATTCAATTCTCCCCTCCTCTATAATATTTCAAGGTTTCTATTTATTAGTACCTTAAGCATAATCTAGAATCCAAACACTTAATAACTTAATTATTTCATACATGAATGTAGGAATACTAAAAGATTATTCAACTCACTATCTAAACCTATTGCATACCTAGATACAAAGAATATAGCCATATGTGAAATATGATGCTTTGCATCACATATTTTCTTCAGAATAAGAGATATGAAAGATGAATTATAGTATAAAATTTTACAGAATTAATGAATTTTGATTTATATATAATTCTTACATTATAAACTTATCTTTATATAAAAAATATCTTAGAGTTCTTACCTACACATTTAATACATCTTTAGTTGAAGAAACATATTGATAAGTTGACATTTGTAATGCATCAAGTTCTTGATAATGTATCAATATTAAATTCAATATCTCTATCAATATTAAATTCAATATCATGTTCTTGGTAATGGATCACATTTCTTAATATAGATATTGATAAGTGCACATTTGTAATGCAATAAATTTTTAGAGATTTTAAGTTCACATGTTGTAATAATGCATCAACTTCACAAGATATGATATCTATAAGTTCTTAGATGTTAAAGACGTTACTTATATTTTCTCGAAGTTGCTACCTATAAGTTCACATATTGGTACTAATGTATCAACTTCTTACAAATTGCAATGCCACTGAGATGAAATTCTAGTTTAGCCTATTTGAAATGTTTAAAGCACACGATATTTAACACAAAGTGATATACAGATTCAATTATAACCAATATGTTTCAAGATCAAATTCTAGTTTTTAGCAGATGTAGTACAAAATTGTAAACTCATTATATCATCATCATTATATGTTTTCAAAGATCAAACATAGATTACAAAAAAAAACAACTTACAGTATACAAAATCAAGATGTGGTATACGATACGAACAATACAGTACATGACAGAACAAACACATTAATCAAAACAAAAGTTGTAGTGGTTGAATTGAAAGTGGTAGTATACAAAGAACAAGTTGTTAGACATATATTATACAATGTAATAGTCATAATGGTATGTTCCAAAAATATCACAACAATAGCAATGCTTGCATCCAACGGTAACATTTCAAAAACAAGTTGTTCGAAAATGGAAGCAATTACAAGTTTTCAAAGACAACCATGCAATAAACTATCCGACTTGTCTTCCCAAATACATCGCATGTCCTTTATCAAGGATAGTATGGTCTCCGAACTCGTCAACCCTATGTCTATCGTTCTTGAACGTGCCCACAAGTTTGTCACAAAATATTCATCCTACATACTGAACGCCCTCGATTTTTCGTACCGGAAGACACATGAGCGTTATGTCGTTACGGACCCGGTCCATGACAAGGCTAAACAAACCGAATGAGTTTTAGGGGTATAGAAGCCAAAGAAACTATAAACAGTAGGCACAGTCATAGCTTACAGTCCCGAATACCTGTTTAGTTACAACATTAAAACGGAAGTTATGCAGATCATTTATTACATTTAAACAATATAGACATATGATCTGTCATAATATCCGAAGTACGTGGTTTCATCTATATGCATGCAAGCTCACACCAAGAGCCTTCAGGTGCTGTTGGGGGTATATCTACAATTGAAAAACATAACCGTGAGGTAATGAAGCTCAGCAACCTCAGGTGTATGAATCCCAATTACAGGGAACTTTCGCTAACGGTTATGGCGACCGTCGAAAGTCCCTAAAATAATTTTATATATATAGGAAAATATGGGCGTCATATCACACAATATCATTTCTCGTTATTTTATATGGCTTTGTATCGCTTTTAAGAGTCATTCCTTTCTTTTGCATCAATTTAGGGTTCATGACTCGACTCAAAAATAGCGACAACTCCAAGGATATGACCGACTCGGACTACAGAGATAAGATGTCAATCGTCAGTCGAGTTACCCAATAGATTTGGTATATTCGCATCTACCTACTCTGTGTGTTGCCTTGCACCTCTTGTGCGCATTCAATGTGGTATCGTTTGTCAACATTGAGATAATTTGGGCCTCCCTATAGAGAGTAACCCGTGGCCCCGTCACAATGGCGTAGAAGCTGCTGCATGCACACAAAGAGGATGGGGGATGCCCATCGCTCCCTAACTAGTTCTCACCCGTGACGTTGACTCAGAGAATTATACTGGAGTGTAATGACTCAAACAAAACCACCAAGGCTATTCAAGGAAAACAAATGATCGCAATGGATCGTAGAAAGGACACCATGTTCGACCTTCTTAATAATTTCAAGGAAAACGACCAACGATCCAACGGATCCACAAAGGATGTCAATGCCATCCTTATCAGTTTAAGGAGGCAATATTTCTTATTCGTTTGTTTTTCATTAGTTCACATGGATAGTGTAACTATGTTCCACATCCCCCGTTTTCTTTTTAATAATCGTTTAGCGATCGCTTTTATTTATTTTCCGTGAGGATATATATATTATAAGGGTGCATTTTAGTTCATTTCAACCCCAAATAGCCCAGCACATGTCAAACGTGATCGTATATGCACGTTTGACGTTATATTTCCATACGTATGTGTTATATATCTCAAATACGCCTTTAGGTTTAACGTTCGAGGCACGAAAATGTCATTTTCTTAGCCAGAAGGCCGTCGCAGGCGCGACGGTATTGTTTGGCCAAAGTTCCAGTTTTTCCTCCGTCGCGGGCGCGACCCAGGATGATCGCGATCGCGACTGTTCTCCAGCCCAGAACATCCAGGAACCCGCCTGCAACGCTCACGGATCCTTCATTTGACATCAAAACGTATACAATCCCTTCCTCATACATCAAAACACATCCCAAAACACGCACGGATGCAAAGAACGTGTGTGATCGAATAAAGGAGGCATCTCGGATGAGTGAGGTTACCTCGAACGCGTTTGTTTTTCTTATGCACACGATCACACGGACGGATCCTTATACGCTCTTGTTCCTGTCCATGATGTTGCTAGAGTTATTGCGGTTGCTATCCTTTGTCTTGGTCTGGCCGTCGTGATGGTGATGAAGATGGTGGCAATGAAAGTGATGGTGAGATGAAAGTGATGATGTTGAGCGATGCGGTGGCTGCTCTTGGTGGCTGCGTTGGCTGGCTGCTGCGGCTGGAGATGATGGTGCTGGTGACAGGCAGGGAAGGGTGGGAGTGGGTGTGGGAGTGGGAGAAGTGGGGTGGAAGTGGAGGCAGTGGAGTGAAAGGTGAGGGAGAGTGCGCGGGAGTGGAGGTGGGTGAAATATCCCGTGCCGTCCCACGATACGTCTCGTTCCGTCTGTTATTTATCCAAATTTCGTAATATTAATCCATCGATAGATTTATCTCATATATGATGTGTATGACCTCCTGAGTCATAATCCATTGTTTATGAAATTAAATCGATTGTCCTCACGCGCAACGTTTATAACGTTATAATATTATAACGTTATTCGTTCGTAACGTTTATTGGCGCGTTCAACTAACCATCCTAAAATATTCTATCGTCATATTTGATTTAATAATCAAATATTTTCTTAGACTTAAATATATAACCTTTAAGTACGATTTATTTTAAATCATATCGTTATATATTCGTTTCTAAATTCCAAAAATTTTCAGGTATTACACATACACAAAGACAACTTCATCGCTACCCCAATATCTCCGTCTTTATATAACCTGACAACATAACACTTCGCGAAGTAAGATCCTCAACAACATTCCATCGAACACAACGTTCAAATCCTCCCAAACATCTCCTTCTCTGAAACAAGCAGTCAACATAGCGTTTCAAACATTCGCATTCCTCTCAGGCATTTCATCGAACACCTATCATGCATCCTTTAAAAACTCGCATTCCCCATACATATCCACCATCATCATCCCAACAGACAAATGCACACCAAACCCATGACTCAGAACTTGAGAATATGTCTGAATCCCAACCCTAACGCCCTCGAATTCGAGATCGCTTTCAAAATTAAATGCGAAAAGAGATACTATGAGGAACCAATGTTCTCCTCATCTCAACAAACCCTTTCATGACATTATTTGGGTTACCAGATTTTGATAATCCTTGATACATCCTATAGTACATGAACATGAAGATGTCGGGCTCGACACGTGGAGAAAGAGCCAGACAACGTGGTGGAGGAAGTTGCCGGGGAATGAGATGGAGCATATTAGAATGAATATGCCGAAGACGAAGAGTGGACGAGATGGAGAACATGAGAGAAATTGATGGTTTTGATTATGGTGATTTCGGATGAATTGAGGAGCATGTTAGAGGGAGAAGATGAACGCATACTTTTAGGGATTTCAGATTTCAAAAGTGAAAAGGTAAACAATGAGTGAGATAAGTTGATTTGACTTACTGTGGAGAGAATTGTATAAAATAATATGGTTGTAAGGATATATTGAGTAGAGTGTAATTTGAAATTGAGATGTGAAGTAAAATATAAATAAAAGTGAATTGGGGAATAAAATGATAGTGAAAAGTAAAGGAGGGATTTTAAAATAAGTCTCCCCGCTTCCAATTTAATGCATGTTTTGCATCCTAAAATTGATCTAGCTAGCGCTATATATATGGTGTATGTTTTGCACAAACTTACATATCTCCTTTCAAGCGTCTTACATAATTACATTCACTTTACATAAAATACATGAAATGGTGTCGATGTCGAAGTTATCAGTATTACATTTTTTCTTGCTATTCCTCCTGTCAAGCGTTTCAAATCTTGAAAGCTATCCCGTTCAAACGATGGCCATGGTGAGAGCGCAAGTCAATATTAATAGCAATGATAGTCGAGGGGATATAATGAACTACCACCGAGGCCAGGCAGCAAACATCGGTCGTCCAACTTATCTTCACAAAGACGATGACTTGGGACAGCTTCCTTTGACGTTGCAAATCAAAAGACGATGACTTTGGACAACATCATTTGGCGTTTCACTCGTCTTTTGAGTGGCATTTTCACCTGAGGTTCATCTTTGGCAAGACAAAATTCTGGTGCTATATGTGGTGGAATAAGGTGTATGGTAGTTTTGATGTTTTCGATCAAGACAGGGAATATCATTACATAATGTTGGTGGAGCATAAGGACCGATGCGGCCTATGTATACAACGACGGTCAACAAAAATATGAGCTTCTCTATCGTTGGAACTCCACAAAGATATGAATCTTTTGTAATGCGATTGAGAATTTCATGTACTTGTTTGGAATTGTTTGATGTTGTCATGTTGCTGGTTAAATTTAGTGCAGTGCCTTTTGTATTATGTCAACTAGTTGCTTTGCTGTTACAAAGCACGAGGAACTTCATCGCGAACAACGATAAAGAGGTCTCTGTTAAGTTCAGATTGACCGTAAATATGAATATGAAATGTGAGAAAAGCCGAGATCCTACTAATATGCAAATCATAAGTTGATATAAACACTGAAACAATAAATACTGCTAGTGATCATAATTCAGGAAATCAACTTTCAGTAGGAACAACAGCTAGACATTGGTTCGTCGGGGTTTATTCTGCTCAGTGCTCATCGCCAATTTTCTGAAAGTCCAAACCCTGTACCACAGGCCGACGTTTCTTATGTTTATCAGGATTCAATATGTTCGTAGAGGAGATGTCGTCAGGATCCATTCCACTCGTCGAGTCAGTAACCATCCACTCTTCGAATCCTACATCTGCCAAAGCAGCAAACTGACGATCCAATTCTTGGAATCCTCGAATCAACCTCCATAATTCCATCTTATATGCCCAACGCGCTGCCCCATAAAGCGCATAAAAGGAGCTCGGTGCAGGACGATGAGCCCTCCTCAAATAATGTTCTCGCAACTCCATGCATAAAGGTTAATTGTACCACTTTCATTTTTTACATTATTCTTCGTTTTACGTCTCTACGATAATTTTTCAAAAAAATGATTTTGATCGTCTCGTCACATGAGTCAAATTTCGTCTCGACAAGTGCCTACAGTCAACCTGTTTGGATTGAAAAAAATAGTTAAATTAAATGTTCAAAATTAAAATATAACTAGAGTGCAACTAAATGGAGGGAAAGGGAGTCAGTTACGGTGGACTCGAGCAGTGGGTCATGTTCATCGACTTGGATTGCCAGTTCGATGTTTTCAAACTCCTGCAGTTGCTGAAAAGTGGGATTTCTCGTGCTAACGGTACAATGCCAGTTTAGTTTACATTATAGATGTTGAGACAGCTACCTTGGTGCTCTTTTTGATAGGGTGTTTGTCTGTTGTTGTATTGTTTAGCAGGATCCAATCAGGAAGACAAAAAAGGGCCAAAATATTTAATTTTATTCGATGAATTGTTACAAATTTTATAAAATAAATTAATTTTAAGTTTTAAATTTATTCTCATTTTAACAAAATTAATTCTTGCCAAAGAAAAAAAAAGTTGAAACTACTCTAATTCGGCTTCACTTTACCCCCAAGTTTAGCCTTATTTCAATTTTAAATTCTAGTTTACAGTAATCCAATACAAGCGAACTGCAGGATGATAAAGAAGGCTAGTGTTGATTTTGGGGAAAAAAATTTCTATTGCCATCAATGTGTTACAAATTACAATGATTTCAGAGAACCAAAAGTGTAAGAAAACCTGTACAGAAGAATGAAGATGACCTAGGGTTAGCCTTATCAACTAATCTAACCTATTTTTCTGCATACAGACAGCGAACCTAAGCTAACAATAAGCTCAATCGAATCGAAGTGATAATTAACACATCTAAAGTCTAAACTAGCTATGTTCACCGGTCCGACAAAGCATGGTACACCGCTGGCCTGTTCTTCAACCAATTAACCATATCTCGTTCCAATGGAGAATTGTTCAGGACGGCATCTAGCATCGGACTACCAAAAACTTTCGGAGAAGTCTTGAATGACCATATCCTATCTTCCGGCCATGGTCTTTGTGGTTGCTTTTCCTGAAAAAATTACAAGGTCTCAATGGTAATAAAAAAATGTAGCAAGATAGTCCGACCTGCCCGAACAGGAGGAAACTTACCAATCTAGCAGTCATGAACCTCACGGTCCTTGGGCCATAAACCCGTTGACGTGCAGGCTTTTGAGCCTTGGCATAAAAAGAACCAATGTCGGGTAATGACAAACAACCCCTACTTGCTCTGGCTAGTTTGCGATCCGGATCTGCGTTAGCTTGGTTATACCAGTAGAT